>JAKCPI010006375.1:0-118616 GCA_023213315.1 Euborellia annulipes | reverse complement strand
ATAATTCCAATTGAACTGAAAATTTTCATTTTAGAGGATATAATTTTCTCTTATCATTTAACTTTAATGATAATTTTCAATTTAATTAAATTTTTATTTTTATATCTTCTTTCTTTCTTCTAAATGAATTTCCAAAAAAAAGACAAATTCACTTGCTAATGAAACAGATACTGTATGTCAAATCAATAATAGAAATTTATTTTTTTTTTCATTTCAATTGAATTTGATTTAACAGATTGAGTTCTTTTATAAACTTTATTCAGAATTAATTGAATTATTTTGTGTGATAGAATAAAATAAAATATATTTGGTTTTGTTTGATGGCATTATAGAGATTAAAAAATTTATTTTTTGTTACTTGTTTTCATGATTATTTGATTTTTGATAACTGTACCAGACCAGTGGTTTCCAAACTTATGTTATCACGCCTCTCTTAAAAATATTTAATCCTACGACCCACCCCCCTTCCCCCATTTTATAACATTATACAAACACAAAATTTTTATTAGGCTATTAAAAAATCGACTTCAATAAAATATATTTGACTCCTAATAGTTTTTAAGTTATTTTTTACTCCAACTCAACTATTAAAATAATATATTAATACATAATACAGCCCTAGGTTATAATAAAAGATCTGCTTTTAACTTGTTTCATATTAATGATTTTTCCAAATAACCCTTTTCAACATTGATATAAAAATATATTTTTTTATAAATAAAAAATCGACAAATGCGTATTCGTTTATTAAAAGAATTTTAAAAACCTCAAACAATAGAGAGAGAGAGAAGAGTTAGCTAGTTAACAATACCGAATGACATCGGGCTTTTATATTCAATCCTTTGAATCTTTTGTTCTCAGATAGCGCATGTACTCTACATGTATATTTTATCTGAAATTCTAAAGGCCTAAGTTTTCTTTTTGAATTAAAATTTTATTTATTAAATATAAACAGAAATAAAAACCATCCTTTTGATGGATTAAAGTATTATTTATTAATTCAGATATACAAAAGTATTTTAGTATAAAAAATAAACTTTTCAATAGTTTTTTTAAATATCATTTTTCGGCATTGGAGGTCATTTCTCTATTTTTCTAAATTGTTTGGCAGTCGTTTTAAAAGTTATTATTATTATTATTTGAAACTCCTATTCGGATCCCCGTTTATTTACCCGAGGTGCGTAAGCGCTCGAAGGCACACACCTCAAACCCAACCGGTCTCTGGCCGTAGTCATCTACCGGCACTCCGTGAAGTTACATCATTTCCTATCTCTAACTCCTCCTGCTTTCGTCTCTAGCTAGTGAACTAATCCCATTTTCCTCTAGCTAGTGAACTAATCCTTATTTCCAATCCTTATTTATCCCGGTTCCTTTTATCCAACCTCTTCTATGCTAGAGAGGATGTCTTAGTTGAGGAGGGACTCCCTCAGCACCGGCGTGTAGCCTACTCCTTTCGAAGAACCCATCATTGAGAGGGAACCTTCTTTACGTCCCTTCCACAGGACTCGATGTCACTGTCTGCAACTCTCTCTCCTCGTAGAGTTGCCCCAGGGCTATTGTGGTGAGACCCTATATTCCAATCCAGGGCTTGTTTAATTTTTTACATTAAATAATATTTTTATTTAATTAATACCTCACCCCAATTTAACAGGGATCTCTTTTTGAAATACACCCTAGCCCCTACACCACGAGCCCCGTTATAAAAGTTAAAATTAAATTTGAGAACTTAAGTTATTTGATTTTAGAGAGGAATTTATTCGGGTATTAAGTATTTATATGAATTTGTTGACTACTTCTTTTATCAGATCTTCACTAGATATGCCATTGTCCATAATTTGCGATTTTTTGTGTATATCGATCCGAACTCTATTATGACAATCGTTCAATTTTATTTTTCTGATCGTCATTGTTGAATATGTCCCAGCTTCTAATGTTCCCATGATATACCATTATTAAAATAGAATAGTTACATTTTTTAGTTTTTCTAGCTATGACAAAATATTTATTTTCTATTTTTTTTTTTTTTTTTTAACACTCACACTTTTTTCTCATTCACACTCACACCACACACACATTCACACAGTCTTTAGGGCAACTTAGGCCATTTAAGACTTTTACGATATCCGTTATTGATTAATATACATATATGGGGTCCAGGTATTCTTATTTAAGCCATTTGGTATCCAATTGGCTTAAATAAAATCATCGGACTGCCTGGGATCCGAACCCGCGACGTTTGGTATACGAGTTTAGCACGCTAACCTCTACACCAAGCCCCGAGGGCGGGTGAAATTTTACTTTGAAGAGAAATAAAGATTCATTCGATTTGGGGTGAGAGTTGAGAAAAAGTTTTACAATTTGCCCTTTTTCCTCAAATTAATTAATATAAGTATCTGTTTAGCAAGAGTTTGAGATAATAGGCCTATATACTAAGAAACGTTAACGCGTAACTTTGTTGTTTAAACCCCATTAATAGTTCGTCTTACGAAAACTTATTTCTATCAAAAATTTTCTTTATCAAGAATGAAGTGATGCAAGAATTTAATTTTCCAAATATTAAAAAGTAGAATGTGGAGGAATTGAAAAGAGTTGAGTGGGGAACTTTAATAAATTTAGCTCTCGATACTTATGATAATTTTGAGATCCTTTTAACCATTGTATGTATATTTATTAAAGGAAAGTCGGTTTGTTATGAATTTTCTACTTTATATTTAGTAAGCAGTAATTCATCTCTCCTTTCTAAATTCCATTATTTTTACAAAGGATTCAGCCTCTGACAAAGGGAAGTCAAGAAAGATGGATGAGCCGTAAATCTTGCTTGAAACTTGACCATTTTATCCTAGATTAAAAAAAAAGAGAAGGTTACCAATTGACCTTCTCATAAATAAAATAAATTAAACTTTATTTTTAAAATTATCCAATACATCTTGCTCGACTTCCTGTATTTATTTTTATTTCAACTTATTCTACTCAAAAAGCTGTTTATTATTCTAAATAGAGAATTGTATTGATTATATGCCCTAGTATTATTTCCAATCAACACCATTATATCTATAATTCTATAAGAGCCGGTTGATTCAGTTCTAATTAACTAGCTATCCACCGGCTAAGCTATTTGACTATATCTTGCGAGTCTTTTTAGTTCTAATTAAGATAATCATATGATTAAATAAGAGCCGATATCATAGTTAGCTAACAAGGAGTCCCCACGGGTGGTGAGTCACCGATTTTTTTCAAACTCATAAGATTTGAAGATTAGTACCTGGACATCAATTTCCTAAAGCAGTACGATGCACCACTCAAGAACACTCAAGAAAATCGACTTTGAAGACTATGAAGTTTTCCGAGTTGTATAAGTTTGGATAATTTTAGTGTCTGGTAGCCGAGAGAGTAAGCGCAACAGTCTAGTAAACAGGGAGTCACTAGTTCGATGCTTGTTGGGGACATTTTTTTTTATTTCAATTCTCTATCCGTATATACAGTATCTCTCATATTAACATTTATAAAATTGAAATTAAATTAACAAAATATTTATTCGTATTTTCAGTGTGTAACGAGTGGTAATTAAAAAAATATTGAAAAAATATTTGTTAATTTAATATCAATTTTATAAATGTTAATATGAGAGATACTGAATATACGAATAAGGATTAAAAAAAAAAAAAAAAATGTCCCCAACAAGCATCGAACTAGCGACTCTTTGTTTACTAGACGGTTGCGCTTACTCTCTCGGCTACCAGACACTGTTGGCATACCCTGGTATAAATACAATTTTCCAAACTTATAGAACTCGGTCTTCAAAGTCTATTTTCTTGAGTAGTGCATCGTAATGCTTTAGAAAATTGATGTCCCGATACTAATCTTCAAATCTATTAGTTTGAAAAAAATCGGTGACCCACCACCTGTGTGGACTCCTTGTAAGACCCAAAGTTCGGTGTAAAGCTTAACAAAGGGGTGAAATTAGGAACAAAAGCCTGTTTTATTATTTTTTTTTTTTTAGAAATTTTTAATTATTTTAATTTTTAATAATTTTTATAAATGATGCCTTTATTAAGTTGCTAACTTCACAAAACTTTCCTTATGAATTTTGTATAGGAAATACAAGATTCGGTTTCGGTTGAAAATCTTGTTTCTGTCGGACCCTACTTCCTTATAGCTTTGACAACAGCTTCCGAGTCTTGAAAATGTTTGCCAAGTAGTTCATCATTCAGAGGCCCAAAAAGATGGAAGTCTCAAGACTGAATGTTGTTGTCAAAGCTGTACGGAACTGGTTAGCCTCAGCGGGTTCCTATTTTTACAAGCGCGGCATGCAGGCTCTGGTTTCATCATTGACAAAAGGGCATATCGAATGGTACGAACTATGTGCAAAAATTACAGTCTGTTGTTGAAATATTGCTCTGTTTAGCTGATCTGTTGTTATTTATGAATCTCCATTAGTTTCCATGAAAAAAAATAGGAGGCCAAACTTTCGGAATGACCCTCGTATTTATTTATATTCAGATGGAAAACTTTTTTATTTAGTAAATGTTACATTAACAAACAATTTAACTGAGCCGTTTGGGTCAGTGGTAACATCTGGTTGTGTATTTACTAAATTCAGTATAATAATAATAAATGGAACAATTCAGTTCGCCTGTACATGTTCTTATTTAAGAAATAAAAGACAATGATCCAAATGGATATGCAAAATTCTTTCATTCTCTCTTAATTTTTGTAAATCTTTTCTCTCTCTCTTGGGGACAATCATGATGGCCTTTATCTGAAGAGATAAATAGAGAGAGAGAGAGAAGTGTAGTTTGGGAAAACAACATCCGACCACACAACCACCTGTCGATGGCGGCGGATGCAGACGCAGGCGCAAAAACAGGGAGAAGAGAAAGTCGCGAATCTCCGATTCTGGCAGATTTCGTGTAAAGTGAGTCAGTGTCGGCGGTGCCGGCGAACCGACCGATTCCCTAGTAGTATATATCCGTGTGACTTTCTCTCGTTATTTATTTATTTTTTTTATTAATCGGTATCAGTTTATTTACTTTTTTTTTCATGGAAATCAACTGTCGAATTTTCCCAAAAAGGTAATAATCTTTAATCACAATTATTGTTGTTGCCATTGTTGAAGTTTCTCTCTGACAAACTGATGTTTAGGGCTTGAGAAAAATAATTTTATATTTTTTTATTCATATTATTGAATTTTTAGCAAAATATCGATGAAAGATAGAGATAGAGAAAAAGTGCAGTTTAACAAAAATATTAAAAATAAATAAATAAAGGACCGGAGAATAAAAACCAGCATCCGATGGACTCCTCTCACATCAACTTGAGATTTTTCGACTAGCATCACGCCTAGTCATCATCAGTACAATGCAGTGTCATGCAAATGTGTAAAAAGTAAAAAACTTATCAAGTTTCTCATGCTCACATTATTCCCCTTTTTCTCTGAAATTTTAAGAATAATTCTTACACATTGCTTGATTCGGGCCCTCTACCAAATCATTTTTTTGTATTGATGATGACCAGGCGTGATGCCGGTCGAAATATATACTAATTAAAGATGATGTGAGAGGAGTCCATCGAATGCTGGTTTTTATTCTCCGGACGTTTCCTTATACATCGACAATTTTACAATTATAAAATATAATTTAAAATATTATGATTATTGAAGTTTAATGAAGAAGAAGAGTGCCTTCGAAATATTAGGAACATTTGAAAAAATAAAAAACGTTGTTTTGTTTTTCCCTTCCTACACCCTTGCCGAAAAATCAGCGTGGTGGAATATTTTCGGATTATGATTGTTTTAAAATTAAATAATCAACTTATTAAATTAATATATCTACAAGAAATTTTAACTGACTGTACAAGTCAGAAAAATTTTGAAAATATTTATATTTTTATCAACGTTTTTGTGTACAAGTCACATCTTTCTTTAAGAACAATTTTTTTTTCTTTTATTTTTTTTAAGATCTTGTTCTGCATCTGAGATTGGTAGGCAATTCAAATTTTTTTTTTTTTTTAAAAACATTCACACTTTTTTCTCATTCACACTCACATTCACACAGTCTTTTCGGCAACTGAGGCCATTTAAGACTTTTTACGTTAATCAGTATGTTTAATATATCAATTGGGGGTCCAGGCATTTTTATTTAAGTCATTTGGTATCCAAATGCCTTAAATAAAATTATCGGACTGCCTGGGGTCCGAACCCGAGACGTTCGGTATAGAAGGTAGGCACCTACCAACTACCCAAGCCCCTTGGGCATCAATTCAAATGAAATACACAAAAAATTATTAATCTAATTGTTGTATTCGAAGCAATTGAAAATTTTTTTTCATTCGTTTTAAGATATTTTTCTACAGTGTTTTAATCTACAGAGTGAGCTGGTAAAGATTAGACCTATTGTAACAAGATTTTTAATTTTCTCTCATCTGTTTTTGTGATCGCTTTTCATTTTCTTTAAACCGGGAACTCGCTAAATGGTTTCTCTGCCGTGGCAGTGTGAGGGAGAAAGAAAAAAAAAGAACCCAAGAAAATTTATTTAAAATATTAATTATAACATAAAAATGATTTTTAACATGACGGATATACACGTTTTTAGGTCCCCTGAATCTTCGCGACATGGCCTGTCTGTCTATGTGTCTGTGAACAAAATATCTCAAGAAGGAAAAGAGCTAGGAAGTTAAAATTTTATATTTATTTAAGTTAGGGACCCCCAAGGGACGTGACACTAAGCTTTTGAACAAAATCGACCAAAGAGTACTAGTACTTTATTGATGTACTTTTTTCAGATGTTCTCGAAATTCGATTTTGATTAAAATTCAAAAATCAATTATTTTTTAGATGCTCTTTAAATGTATATTCCCATTTTGCCATTGAAATCTTCTGAAGACCACTTTACACTCTTGTACTCCATAGAAAAGATAGGAGTTGCCATGCTAAAAAAATATAAATATATTCCCATACTTATAAATTTTACATCTTGAAATTCGAATGTACTTTACTGTCGGAAACTAAATACATATCTACACAAAATATCTGGTGTGACAAGCACAGAACACAACTTTCGATTACCGAAGGTAAGAGAAAGTTGTGTGCACTGCGACCAGTCAAACCAGATGTTTTCTTTATTCATTTTTACTTTTTTCAATTAACCCTAAACCAATTACTTAGAAAAAAGGAGCTTATATTAATATAATTTCAATACTTAATTAATATAAAAATTTTAATCAAAATTAAAAATTTCATTTTGACTGTTTCTTGGTATTCGTGCAAAAAATTTTATTTATATTAAAATTTTTTATTTATAATATTTAAATGATTTTGTTTAGAATTTCTACCTTTGACGGTTCAATATAATCTTTTTTTAATTATCATTAGAACCATTAATGTAATATTATTGGAGTGTAAAAATAATTTAGTAATTCTCTAATGCCATCGAATGGTATATTTTTTTCTAAAAGATTAAATACAATACATCCCTCTTGATATATATTTTTTTTAAATGGAGAATTCTAAAAATAAAAATAACTCTTTATATCTCTATGTTTATTTTTTTAATATAAATTCAATGTTGATATATGGAGTCTATGTAGGTGGAAATTTTAACTACTATTGAGGCCTTAAAGGCGTAAAAACACTCATTTAATAAACCACTCAGCGATTATACTGAAGCTGTCTCTAATAGACTCGCGTCTGTTTTTCCATATAGGCCTAGTCAGTGGCGTATTCAGGGGGGGGGGGGGCCCAGGGGGCCGGCCCCCCCCAAAGCCTTCTCCAAAACAAAAAAATACCTATTGTTTTCCCTAATGATTTTTTTTTTTAAATAATTATATTATTAACTAAATATTTTTCGAGATCTATTATTTGAAAAAGATAATAGTATTCAAAATACCTCGATTCGGACTTTAACTGAGTCATAGATATATTTAACAAGACATGTGAGTATTCTTTATTGATGAGGTCCGGTGGCCTGGTGCAATGGATAGCACGCCTATGCCCCGGAAAGGCGGAGATCCTGGGTTCGATTCCCGGGGGCCATGGGATGTTTGGCCTCATCAATAAAGAATACTCACATGTCTTGTTAAATATATCTATGACTCAGTTAAAGTCCGAATCGAGGTATTTTGTATATACTATTATCTTTTTCAAATAATAGATCTCGAAAAATATTTAGCTATAACTTAACCCCTCTGCCCTCTGGGCTTTGCTGCTTACAGTAGTGTGTTAGAGCAGATCCAGATATCTGTCCCTCTGCTGGTTAACCAAGCGGCGCATAGGTGGAAAATTTTTCTTTAAAGTTTTTCACCTATTCGTTACGAGTTAGTAACTTGCGCGACTAACTGCATATAAGGGGAAGTGAGTTTTATTGGTGCAGGTCGAGGGTCCGGTGGCCTGGTGCAATGGATAGCACGCCTATGCCCCGGAAAGGCGGAGATCCTGGGTTCGATTCCCGGGGGCCATGGGATGTTTGGCCTCATCAATAAAGAATACTCACATGTCTTGTTAAATATATTATTAACTCTCATAAATTCTAAAAAATAACAAAAAACTTATAAATAATTGAAAAAATCTCTAATATTATATTTACGAATTTTGTATTAAAATTATTTTTTATTTCAAGAAAAAAAAAAAATTTTTTTATTTGTTTTTTATTTATAATTATTATATTATCTAAAAAAAATTTCTCCATTTGAAGTTTCTTGGAGAAGGGGGGGGGGTTCATAAAAATTTTGGGCCCCCCCAAACAGAAATCCTGGCTACGCTACTGGGCCTAGTTCTGTTTATTTTTACAAATTTTACAATTTTTAAGAGAAATTGACCTCAACATTCAATTGAATAAAATATTTACTTATTCCCTATCTCTAAGCTCAACTTTTGGTAATATCCGGTCAACTAGAAGCTCCCTTAATTATAACATAGAATAACCAAATATTTCTAAAATATTTAACTTATATACTAAAACAATATTGTCCCTTTAAATATTTTCAAGTTGAAATTTATTTTCGTTGCCAATTTCTAAACTTCTAACTCTCGTCACTTATTAAATAAAAAGTAATTTTCAAACAATTTCGTCTAAAAGTGGTTTTATGAAATATATTTGTGGATAAAATATGAACAGAGAATGAATTATTACTTGATATGAGAGATCTCTTGGAATTCAGAATTGTTTTAAAAAAAAGGGGGTGGCTTCTATACAATAGAGAAATAACACAATTACTCTTTTTTTTTTAAAGAAAAATTCCGACATGTTTCGACAATTTGCATTCTTTCTAAATTGAAAAAAAATTCTATAGTATTTAATTTGGAATCTTGAATGGATTAATAGTACACTTTTTTTTTTGGGTACAGTACTACTCTTTCTTAGCTCTTTTCTAATTCTGATTTTTTTTTTTTTAAATACTACTTTTTCCCATTTACACTCGCCTACACACAGTCTTTTCAGCAACTTAGGCCATTTAAGACTTTTTACGATACCCGTTATTTGTAAATATATCTATTGGAGGTCCACGCATTCTTATTTAAGGTGCGCGTCTCGAAAAACTGTTAGGACACGATTGACTACCGAGTTACTCAAGAGATGGCATTAGTTTGGATTCCATTTCATTTGAAAGTTTCCAGCTAATTAATTAAGGGTAAAACATTAATTATTTTTTAACACAATGATTACTAATTTAATTATCTATAAGTTATAGAGCGAATTTTTTAAAAATATTTTTTATTTAATGAGATTAATTTAAACAAAAAATTTTATTTTTTCGAAAATCAAAAAAAGGGCTTCTATAAGGTGTAGACATTTTAAATAGCTTTAATTTAAAAAAAATTTGAGGTCGAGCTTCAAAATTGTGGCCGCTGGAAACTCCCAAAATTAGCACCCCGAGACGCGCACCTTAAGCCATTTGATATCCAAATGACTTAAATAAAATCATCGGAACCCTCGATCCTTGGTATACAAGACAGGCGCGCTACGAACTACCCCAAACCCGAGAGCTTCTAATTTTGTTTAAATTGTTTGTTTTGAATATAGTTCATATTTCATCCGCCCTTGCCTCACTTCTTCCCTCCAACCCTATCATGCGTTTTTGCATCTTACCCTGTGACGGAGCCTTCTTAGTTCGCTCCGTCACAACCCTTCGGTAATCGAAAGTTGTGTTCTCTGCTTGTCACACCAGATTTTTCGTGTCGTCATATACCTTTAGTTTCCACCGATATACATGTATTAGATTAGAATTAAAGAGGTAACATTTATAAACATGGGTAAATATTTAAATTTTGTTACCATGGCAACCATTTCTCCTATCTTTCCTATGAAGTACAAGAGTAAAGTAGTCTTCAGAAGATTTCAATGACAAAATGAGAATATACATTTTAAAGAGGTTCTAAAAAATAATTGATTTTGAATTTTAATCAAAATTGTTGGAACGAATTTAGAAAAAAATCGAAAAAAAACTGAAAAAGTGCATCAGTAAAGTACTGGTACTCTTTGGTCGATTTTGTTCAAAAGCTTCTTGTCACGTCCCATGGGGGTGCCTAACTTAAATATAAAATTTCAACTTCCTAGCTCTTTTCTTTCTTGAGATATTTTGTTGACAGACACACAGACGACCATGTCGCGAAAACACTTTTTTTGGATTCAGGGGACTTCAAAACGTGTATATCCGTCAAAATCTCGACATCGAATTTTTGACATGAATCTAATACTTTCTCTCTCTATATATTAACATATATAGAGGTAAGAGAATGTAATAAAATTGAAAAATAATAAACAATTTCATACGAACCAAATTAAAAGCCCATAAGAATTCTTGATCTTGGATTCAGAAAATTTTCCATTGATAGTTTCGGCTGGATTTTGGCCAAAACCGAAACTTCGGTCGATTCCTATTAAATTGTGATTTACTGTATATTTAGCCCAAATAATACAAACAAATATAAAATAGTAAATTATTTGATATAAATTGAATTTTCAAAGTTAGTCGTATGGTTTTGGAAATTAAGTATTAAACTGAGAGAACTGAAATTGAATTATATTTTAAATTAATTCAATTGAACATGGAAAATTATTTATATAAAAAATTTGACATGTATTTATTTTATAATAGTTTAATTTACTAAATAAACAGCTTAGGTGATGAGAGCAACACAATTTATCGCTCTGGATCATCTGTTGAGATATTTTTATTTTTCTTATAGGATGTTTTTTGGCAATTAAGAGCCTTGTTCTTCACTTTAATTATCTATTCTTTCAATTGAGTTTTCACGTTAAAAAAAAAAAATAAAAAATTCAACGATCACTTTGTCCTTCCCAAATTACCGGAGTTCCCTCTCCTCTACCTGTTAACTACGCCCATGCGCCCTCATAAATAAAATATCAGACTTATTATTAAATCAGAATCTAAAAAAAAAATCCCTCTAAAGAGAAAGTCATGTTAATAAGTTCTCTGTTTTATTAAAAGGGAAAAACATCTTTAAAAAAAAATTTAATTAATTCGTCAATTTTTTTTTTTTTTTTTTTTTACCAACCTTCTTGTAAAGCCAACTTGCTCGTTTCTTACCTCATTTCTTATGAATATTGAATTAAGGCAAAATAAAATTTAATAAATCTTTCTCGGTTTTTTGTTTTTAAATTGATATTACCTTTTGATTTAAATTTTATTTTTTATTACAAATTATTTAATAAAAAATTATGCTGATTAAAATGCGTGGTGAAAGAAAACAATTCGTGTTTGCTCAAATAAATGAAAAGATCTGTCTTAGAATTTTCGATTGCCTAAGAACTCTTCTAGACCAAAACACCCTCATTTTTTAATTTGAAGGGTGACTTAGATTTGGCCTTTAAATATAACTCCAAAAACGCATATTTTAAGAAATTTTTATTTATATGAATTAATTCGCTACGAATTTTCTTAAAGGAAATATTTTTTTTTTAAAGATTAATTAAAAAATGCATTAAAGAAAAAAATTTAAATAATTTAATTTATTTTTTTTTTAAATGTATTAAAGAAAATTATTATCGTAAACAAACAGCCACAGACTTCGTACAGTGAAGGACAATATTAAGTCCCATCCATGCGTTTTCTACTTGTGATTATTTCATTGTTTTTATAAAAGAAAATGAAAATCTTTATTGGAAATTTTCTAGGTTTGAACCATGAAAGTTTCCATTAAAAAATATTAATATATAATATTTTTTTTTAAAACAATTAAATAATCACAAGCAGAAAACGCATGGGTGGGACTTAATATTGACCATTGACATTGAATTATTATTATCTATAGAATATTAATTAATATACTTTTAACATGTAAATTATTGTTGACCATAATAGGTGACATGTTTATTGTTGGGCTTCAAGGCCATACTTCATTACAATATTTTATAATAAAAATACATAATACAAAAACATACCACAAACACATTACACAAAAACATATTATAAAAACGTAATACAAGAACACAATAGAAACACATCATACAAGAACATATTAGAAAAACATAATACGATTGAATAGTAGAATGTGTAGCTGATATGTTGAATAGGAAAGAGGATGCAGCCAAATATTTGAGCCTCTATTTGGTAATAAACACTCTTTATTGGGACGTTTCGGCCGAGATCAACCATGCCATCTTCAGCCTTCAAAGAGCATATTTAAATTTTATACACATAAATAGAGTTGTCATTTGTTAATACAAGTTATTTGCGTTTTACAATAAAGAGTGTTTATTACCAAATAGAGGATCAATTATTTGACTGCATCCTCTTTCCTATTCAACATTCAAAAAACATATTACGATAAGATGATACAATAATATAATACAATTATTACAAAATAAAATCGTACAAATATAGGTACCGCGGACTGACTCCGCGTAGTATGGAAAAGCTCTGAGGCAGTAATCTATTAGTGAGTTGGTTGTTTGGGTTGCCTAACTTCCAGCAAATAAAATGTACGGGTCTCTTAATTGGTGTTTTATTTATTTATTTAGATTTAAACATTTTTTCCAAACACCAGATTTATTCAGATTTCATAAAAATATTTTTTTTTTCTATTTATACAGCCCTATTTTTATGTTGTCAAATTTTATTAATAAACTAATGGGATAGGCTATTATAAATTAAGGCTTTTTCCCCTTTAATAAATTCTCTCTTGCTTTCTAAAAATTATTTTTGCTCACGTCCCTGAATTATTTTAAATATTTACAAATATTACTCTTAAAGACAGGAGCCATCAAACTTTGCTATTCACAAGATTAAAGACGTTTATTACATAAATGCATATATAATATCAATAATTCTGTATTTTATTGAAACATTAAAATAATCATAAAACAAAAATAGCATATTTCGCTAGTAAAATTTTATTTATTTACAATTTACTCTAGTCGGGCCGTTTTCGTAATTTCAAAAATCTTAGCTCTTTTTTTTAAACTGTTAATATCAGGCTTATAAAAAATTTCTTCCCTCAATTTTTTCTTTTTTTGTCAATAAGAAAAAACTTTTTCCCCTCATGGAATTCTTATAGCAGAAATATAATAAAAAGATTTGCTGCTCTGTCTTGTCACATTCATATTTTGTGCATATATATATTTTTTTTTTTTAATATTTAGGATTAAATTAGATTCCTCCATATTGGCACTTATCCAACAAGGAGAGATAGTAGTCATTGCTAGAAAATAATTAGAAATTAGCTATTTGGAAATTAATGATTTATTAAAGTGGGAGATATAAATTCCTGCGAGTTTATTAAATCGGATTGACATTAAAAAAATAAATAAATTTAATTACTAAAATTTCTTAAATTAATTGTTTAATTAAGAAAAATTTAAGGGGAATTAAGAACTAAAGCTTATTATTACTAAGAAATGACGGAATGAACACTGCTCCAGCCAATCAGAAAGCTTATTTTAAATGACATTAAAATATTTTACCCATTGTTTTTTTTTAACAATTTATTTAATAATTAATTTGATAAACAATAATTTTTTTAATTTTATACAATAATAATTTTTATGCTGTATATCAGGGCCGGATCTAGGGGAGGGGGGAGCAGTGGGGGCATGTGCATTATGCATAATTATATTCGTATTTCAAATTCCCACCCCCTCTAAAAAACAAGAATTAAAATTATTCGTAGTGGATATATGGTTCGGCCAGGGCCTAGGGCGGCAAAAACAAATTTTAGACTCAAATTTAAAGAAAGATTAAAATTTTCAAATCAATTTCGCTTAGATACAGTGACGGCGCCGGGGAAGGGAGCGGGCGGCATTTTATAATATTAGTAAGGAGGGGGCGGCAAATTAAATTTTACAACTCCTAGTTTCGGCCCTGCTGTATATAATATTTTCCTATTTGGATATATGATATTAGAAATTACTTAAAAGTAGATATGAATTCAAATCACGATTTTTTTTTAAAGTCATTATATCAATAGAAATACATTTTCTAAATACAAAAGACGAAGTTGGTATGCCCTAAAATAATTCTCTTGAAGTTTGAATAAATATATCATTTGGAGATTTGAGAAAGAGACGAGAGAGGTTTTCTTTATAGAGTTAATCAAATCAAAGGAATGTTCAAACGAAATTTTGAATGAATTCTAAAATCTCAGGAGGATAAATAATCCAACTAACTTTGTTTTCATCTCTTTGTTGTTATTCGGTTCGTTCGCCCTTAGAAATAAAAGAGTTCGCGAATTCTTCTAAGAAAATTCATTTTAATTAATTATGATTATTTAAAAAAATTTTTTTTTTATTTCTTTGAATTTTTTTTCAAATAATAAATGAAGACGACTTTTATTGATTCGAACAATGGAAACAATTTTTTTTTAACACTCACACTTTTTTCTCACTCACACTCACACACACACACATTCACACAGTCTTTTCGGCAAATTCGACGTTTAAAAATTAATAAATAAATAAAATTTTTCAGAGCTATGATGATAGCTAGATAAATAAATAACATAAGGTTGTTTCAAAAGGATTTTATTTTGACGTTAAATACGTCAACTTCAGAGCTATGACACATACTGACCTACATTTATTAACAATCTTATTTATATTCATTGGCAGCACTGTATCTTATTTTACTAAATATGGCAGCACTGGCTGTAAAACAATATTCAGTCCTGCCATCTACAATGAATATAAATAAGATAGTTATTAAATGTAATAATCCGTTTGTGCAATAGCTTTGAAGACGTATTAACGTCGAAACCATAAGCTAAAATAAAAACCTTTTGAAACTTAACCTTGTAATGTTTATTCTATATGCTCCGAAACGTCTCCAGAAAATTGATTTAGAACTCTGCCCTTCCTCTCAGTATAGTAGTATTTTACAGTACAGTATCGGAAATCAAGAGAGGTATAACCTGAAATATTCTTTCGAAATAATGAGTCTAATGAAATTTGTTTATTTGAGACTATTTAAAAGATTATAGGTTTCTAGGACAACCCGCCCTTTTGCCCTAACAGGTCGGAATGCCGGCTGATAACTCATGTGCGTTAAATAATCGTTTGCCTTTGAACCGTCAACACCAGAGGTAGCCAACTGGGAAATTTTTATTTTTATAGCAATTGAGTTTTTTAAGCCTAAATCAGGATTTTCCTCTCTATTTTTAAAAAAATATAAAAGATACACACTCTTTTATCCAGTTTTGATGATTAAGTAGGATTTTTTCGGCTTAGCACTCATATTGTTATTCAAATATAATTTGATGTCTAGTCTATTATTTACGAGCGTTTAACATGTACTACAAGATCTGCCGAAGGCGTTATATTATCAATATAATATTCTCTTAATAAGAACATTAATGAGTCCGAAATTAGAACAGTTTGATCTGGATACTTTTAAGTGATTTAGCCAAGAAGAAAACAGAAGCTGGCGTAATGTAAATATTTTTCAATGAAAGGATTTAGTAGGTGTAGAAATTTCGTGATGTCTCACTATATTATTATTTAACCCGGGTCTTAGGGACTCCGCCCCTGGACCCTTGGTACGGGTTCGTCTCCTCTTAATCTTATGCAACAACTTAAAGGCATTTTATAAACTTATACATTTTGGCCCCTTTATTTGATTTATGCCATTGTGTAACTATATTTTGAAATTCATTAAAGAAACGCTTTTTATATTGGATTGTATAACAAAATTAGTAACATATATTGAAACTTGTTATAAAGCATCGAAAAATATCAATATGGGTTGCAGCTTTAAGGGGATGGAGTTAAGTGCCCCAAGCGACCAAATTTTTTTTTTTTTTTAATTATTATTTTTTGGTTAGCTACAAAATTAACTTTCTTTTCATTTTAAGATTTTTAAAACATAATAATAAATAATAATTTCTGTTTTAGTCTAAATCAGGGATGAGCAACCCGCGGCCCGTTAAACATGTTTATGCGGCCCGCCAAGCATTTCTAAAATTGAAAATAAATATTTTTTTATTTTAATTTTATCATTATCAGTATATTTTCAATCATGAAATTAATCAAAAATGACCACCGCTCAAGACTGAGTGATGCACGATTAGAAAGCTGCCTATGTGTAGGTACCTCAACAATTTCGGCTGTTAAAATTTAAATTGGCCCGTTGATTAAAAAGGTTGCTCACCCCTGGTCTAAATTTTTTCATTTTTTTTTAAATAACAAAAGTGATAACGAATGTTAGATATTAAGTTTTTTTTTGTAGTAAATTTACAGAATATACAATCAATTGTGACCTTTTACCTTTCAAAAATTTATTATTAATTTTAATGTTTTTAAAAGATCGTGTTTTAAAAACCCTTAAAATGAAATAAAAGTTTTGTAGTTACCAAAAAAAAAAAAGAAAAAAATTAATTTAAAAAATTTGGGTGAAAAAAATGTGTTTTCTCGGCCCTCTTAAAGATATTTCCCTTAAATCAGGGGTGGCTAACCCAAATAATGTTGCCTGCCACTTTGGAGATTCATTATAACTTCGCGGGCCGCATATAATCATAATTATATATGGACCCATGTTATAATGTGTCAAAGACCAAACATCTGTTTTGAGAAAATCAACAATAAAGTTTTTTGTTTACATTGGATTCTATATAATTTTTCTTGTCAATTGTGCAAGTAACATTAAATATAAACTTTTTAGGCATATTTCATAAAAAATACTATTAATTAAAGCATTTGAAACAATATTCCGTGCTTAACTCAATTTTGAATTTTTTGGTCTTTGGCTCACCATTGCATAACAGGTCCATATACCCCTTTCTCCCCCCCCCCCCCCCCCCCCCAAAGGCTAAGAGAGTGTCCGATGTGTGAAACAACCAATCAGGCCTCAGGGATAGCGCCATGGTAACAAAATATAAATATTTACCCATGTTTACGATTTTTTTTATTTATTTACATTTTGAATTCTAAAATATCGGCGTAAATTTTTGTCTGTGTACCGGGAGAGTCCCGGAAAGGATATGATTCACAAAAATCTTAAGTTCATGAATAATTAACCGCTAAAATAATCTCTACATATAAAAATGAAAAGGGAAAATGTATGTATCGGATGTATATAAGTAGGCGAGCAAGGATTTAGACCCACTATATCCTAGACATTTTTTTGGGATGAAAAAAATAAAATAATTATACTTTGTAAAAGTGTGATGAATCTCGCGGGCCAGAAAAATGTTCAAGGCGGGCCGCATGAGGCCTAAGATGCCGAAAAGACTTGAAAAAAAAAAAAAAAAATTCAACCCACATTGCTATTTTATATCTTCATATTTTTCGACGCTTTATTATAGGTTGTCTATCATATCAGGGATTAATAATATTGACCTTCATTTTAAGCTTGCCGTAACTTAAACACTCCACACATACGTACTTTTGGAACGTCAACACTCTTAGTTTATCTCTGTGTTTTTGGTCCAAAGTACCAATGATTTGAACACTAAATGTCTTTTCGATAATATATAACCTGCTCTCTTATTTTTTCTCCATTTTCTATTTAGTTAAATTTTATTTAATGAAAGAATATTGAGTGTTCCGCTCAGAGCGCTCCCTGATCAAAGCCGTTGCTATGGTAATCGTCTTTCCCTCCGAGAGTCCAATACTGAAGTTTCATTAATGGGAGTTTTACAATATAATTCGTATAACAATTATTATCTATTATATACCTCCTTCAATTGATAGCGATTTTAGATAAAGGCTGATTGATTGATTTAATCAATATTCTATTGGAAAATTAATAAATAATTGAAATCTATTTAATACATTATTATTTAATCATAAATGAGTGCAGTGAGTTTTGTCTCGGCTATCGATCTAGCGTAAATCTAATTTTAACTAAAATAATAAATTTGCCTAACTTTGTTGTTGAAACAGCAGCCACCAATGGCAGACAGACACCTTTTGCACGAGTGGTTTTAGATTAGACCTCTATATCTATCTGATTGAAAGTTACATTCAATTAGTCCTTTAAATTGAGTTATACCTTCAGAAGAGAAAATGTGTAAACATTGACAAGCCCCTCAGCTCTTCCAACATCACTTCATTCACTTGATCGACCTTTTCCACTTTGGTCCAGAGCTGCTCTTCTCTTATCAGCGTACGGAATCGAAAGCTCATTCAATTCTACTTCTATTCTATAATAGTATCTACTAACCAGAGAGAACTAAAGCTTTATTATATCATGGGATAAATTACTTTTCGCCATTCTAAAAATTTTTAATTATAGTTTGGAGGGAAAGTGGTGTTGGTTTTACCTGAAACATATTTATAAGAAAAATTATTAACCTCACATGTATTAAATAAATTTTCTTTTAATTATAGGCCTATTTCTTGATTTGAAATGATTTTGTAAAGAATTTGTTTACTTTCTCTTTCCTAAATATGGTGCTATATTTGAAAATATATTGCATTCATGTTATAAATTCGAGATTTTCGGGGGGCCCTGAAAAAGGCACAATTGTTTGTGTATGGGTATGTGAACAAAATATCTCATGAACAAAAAGATATTCGAGGGTGAAATTTGATATTTATCAGGCAGGTTAGGTGAAAAGAAGAAGAAAATTCGCAGTTTGTGTTATATATTCCTCTGACACATAACATGAAATAGGCTAAATAGTACTATTACTTTACTGATCAGTACATCAATGTACTGTTTCAGTATTTTTTTTTTTAATTTTCTCAAAATTCACTCAAAATATTTTGATTAAATAAATTATTTTTTAGATGCTTTTTAAAATGTATATTCTCGTTTTGTTCTCAAAATTTTTTGAAGCACACTTCATATGAAATATAGGATAAATAGTTATTTATAAATTTTACATCTTGAATTTTAATGTGTGAAGAAAAGAATAGAAGCTAGATAATATTTCATTTATTAGGCCCTCTATGCTGACGTTTCTGTCTTGATTAAGAACATCCTCAGAGCTTGAGTGTGCTGTGAGTATACTGTAAGCATACAAGCCCAAATGCTCTGAGGATGGTCTTGGCCAAGACCGAAACGTCAGCATAGAGAGACTAATAAATTAAATATTATCTAGCTTCTATTCTTTTCTTCACATATTAATGATTACTTAGCATCTTGAATTCTAATGTATTGTCGAAAATAAACTTGGGTACAAAAAAATCTGGCGTGACAAACACAGAACACAACTTTCAATTATTGAAAACGAGAAAAAGTGTGGACTGTGCGACCAAGCACACCAGATTTTTTTGTCTGCTAGCCTAAGTCTGGGTTTTCGGGAATATAAAATATACTATTTGACCCCAGAGGGTGCAATTTTGCCCAATCTTAACGAGAAAAAGTGTGGAATGGTTAACATAAACATATCTCGCAAATTTGCAATCTTAACGATATATTGACTGGCTAATGAACAGTCTATTTGAGCATTGATTGAAAAAATTCCATCCTTTTCAAACAAAGTTCTACCTAGTTAAAATATAGCTACTATTGTTTGTTAATTAATTGTAAAATATTTTACATATACATTTTTTTTCTAATTAAAGTGGATTTCGAAGCACTGATATTTAAATATAATTTTTAATGGTATTTTTGCGATCGCCTTCGAAAGCTTTTATAAATTCAAAACGATGCTTGATATAAAAAAAAAATTTCGCCAATTATTTCCGCTTCCTCCACCCCTTCCCTTCCCCCCATCCCTCACACCACGCCTCAGACAACATTAGATCCCTTTTTAATAATAAAGCCAATTTAAGTCTATGTCAATAAAAATATCGAATTGGATTTTGACAGGGCTTTCTAATTAATTTGAAATTGTTTGGGAACTTGTTTGCTCTTGATATCCGATGACACGAATTTCATTCTAAGTGTTCTTGTCAATTAAGTACGCCACTAATATTCTATGTAGATCCCCTAAACTTTAATCCTCTTGTTTATGTTCGCGATCCAATCTTTCACTTTCAAATATTAATTACCTATTTAATATTTGTGATTTAAATATGGAAAATTGATCTTATCTAAAGATTTAATTTACATAAAATAAAATAATTGCTATATTATTGAAAATAAATTAAATAAAGACTAATGAAAAGACTCAGTCTATTTGAATTACAAAATTCATGGTGAGAGGCAATCTATCTATATTCTACGTATAGCCATTAATAAATATAAACAAAAATTAACGAATTTCTTTTTTTTTTTTTGAACGAACGAAAGAGCAAATAAAAGCAAATAACCTCGGGGACAAGTTTTTCACTTTTCTCTCGCTGTTTGATTATATCCAAAACTCATTCTATTCATACTTGAATTGCTTTTCAGAGATTAATTGAATCATATATATATATAAAAAAAATATTCACAATGAAAAAAAAAAAAAATCAAATAAAAGCGCAAAAAGATAATCTCTTTTTGATTTTAAAAAATATATCAATATTTAATAATATAGATATATTAATAAAAAGAAAATAAATAAATAAATTTAAAACATATTTGATGAAATATTGATGATAAAGAAAGAGAGAAAAAAAAACGGAATTGAATCTGGAATAGGAGAGAAAAAGGAATTTATATTTAAATTGGATTTTAGTCCTTAAGGGCTAATGTAAAATACATCAGAGAATGCTGGATTAATGATTTTACTTACCATTTACTAAGGGGGTTTTCATCCTTGAGTTTTTACCCCCTAAATCTTTTTTGTAATGCAAAACCCTCTTCCGGGGAACAAATCATGTTCTGTTTGTGAAGTTTCAACTCCATTAGCATCTTATAAAAATTATTAAAAATAAAAATTGATATTATCACCCATAATTTAAATAAATATTATTAATATACATTTAAATATAAGAATTTAATTTTTTTCTAAAATTTGAAAATTTTCAAAAAATAAACAAGATTTATTAGTTTTCACATAACAATTTCAATTTTCCAATCTTCACAACTATTTTGACAAATTCCACTGTGTCTCAAATAAAATAATTTCAAAAAGAATATATCTTTTATTTTCACCTGACAAGAATAATATCAACTGAAAACATTCATATAAATATTTAATATCAATTTCATTCAATTTAAAACAAATAGTTTTATTAACAAGACATTCAATGCCTTAGATGAAGTTAGGAGAATATTCAACAACTTCAATATATCCTGATATCGATATAATCCTGATTGACATAAAATGAATAATAACAAAAAACTAAATTCCATATTCATTTATTTATTTTTACATTTATATTTGAATTAGGATTTGAGTCATAATACATTTCTACCATCCCGGCAAATCTACCCCACCTTTTGGCAACTTTACCCGGACCTCTCCAATTCCCCATATATCTATATGAAATTACTCAAAATGAGTACTCAGGACTAAATATCGACGAGATCTGATCGCCCACCTATAACATATTTATAAAATATACAACATTTCATCATTTTATTGATAAAATAATAGAATATAATAAAACAAAAAACTTCTGAAACTTTTCACAATAAAGAAAACATATTACTAAAAACAGGTCCCTACAAACCACCCCCACCCGCCCTAAATGGAATAAGATTTTATCTTATTATAAAGGAGAGTGTTGGATTTATATATTAGATTAGATTTAGGCCTAAATTAAAGGTAGACCTACTTTAATATTACGTGGTTGAATATCAAACAAAATTAACTCAAGTTTTGATTAGGCCTACTAATAAGAATAAAAAATACCCAAAGAATAATAAAATAAAAAGAATATTATTATTTTATATTCTCTATATAATAATAAATATGTGAAAAGGTAGTTTTTTAAATCGACGTTCCTGATACGTGTTTAGACCTTTTCAGGATTTAAAAATTACACTGGTCAATAAAAATGAACTTTTTTTTCTTTCACAAGAATAAAGATATGAAATTCTAGAAGTATTTTTCATGCTTAATTGAAATTACGTTTCAGTTTTGCCCCATCACGCATAGTTTTAGAGATATAGAGAAAAATTAAATTTACTATAGGATATACTGGTATATGGTTGACATTTTATTAATTTTTACTTTATGATTTATTTTAAAGGTTTTTCAGCATCTTAGGCAATATAGACTTTGACGATAATCATGATTTAAATACGATATAATAGGGGGTCCAGACACATTTATTTATATCATTTGGTAACCAAATGATTTAAATAAATCTTTATCATCTTTAATAGATCAATCAATAGTCACTGGCTGTTTGTTTATATTACAGGAGAAGCAGCAGGAGCAGCCAAACATAAAAAAAAACCTTCGATTTTTATACTCCAACGAGATGTTTCGGATAATTTTATTGTCCCATCTTCAGTCCTTTAATGTCCCGAAGTTGGACTTATGAGTATAATACATTCATATTTATGTATCATAAATATTCATGGATATGGGCTTGCATATGGGTATAATACATGCATATTTATGATACATAAATATGCATGTATTATACCCATTTGGTAACTACGGGACATTAAAGGACCGAAGATAAGACAATAAAATTATCCCGAAACATCTCGTAGGAATTTAAAAATCGGAAGTTTTTTTTCCATTTAGCTGCTTCTGCTCCTTCTGTTTGATAGATAAATAGATAAAATAAGTACGGATAATATGCGACAAAATATAAATATTTCATATATTGGGCGTAGGAATTAAAAATGTGCGTTTTTTTGTTCAAAATAAGCATTTATTTATTAGAAATATTAGTAACAAATTGGTTATTCTATATATTGTCCATCGCTAGCCACTACTTTTTCCCATTTTTCTGGCAATTTTCGGATTCCAGCTCGTAAAAACGACTCGGCTTTTGAGTCAATCCATGTATCGTCCCATTTTTTGCATTGTTCATATGAAGTGAACTTCTGCTCGGACAGGCCATGAGTCATTGATCGGAACAAGTGGTAGTTCGAAGGTACAATACGGCGGGTGGGGTAAAACTTCCCATCGAAGTGTTTCCAAGTATGTTTTGACTGGTCGTGCAACATGTGGACGGGCATTGTCGTGCAGCAATATCACATTGTCGTGTCTCTCTTCGTTTTTCCTTCAATGCTCGGCTCAAACGCATCAATTGTAGACGGTAGCGATCCCCTGTGATGGTTTCATTAGGTTGGAGTAGCTCATAATACACCACACCAACCTGATTTAACTATGTAGATTAGGACGTGTTGGAATTTTTTATTTTCCAAAGGGGGCTGTGGTCTTGAATCGGCTAGGAACCACTCTGATTTAGAAGAAGGTTTTAGATATATACTAAAAAAAAAAAGTCTAAAAATGCAAAACTAATACTTTAATCTTTTTCTTTTAATTATAGATGAATTTTTTTTTCTACATTACTAATCTCTAAAAATCCATATTAAAATTAGAATTAGCACAGACTCACCGAGTACTGCCTAAGCCTCTCCATAAAATTAGAATATCCTTTTTATTTATCGAACTCAATTAAATTCTTAATTATCCCTATATTCAAATAAATGAGAATTTGTAGTATTAGATAATTAGATATTAATTAAAGAACGTAATATAATTTTATTTTATTGAAAAATATTACATTGCAATTCGATTCTCAATTCTTTTCTTGTTCTTTGATAAACTTGTAAAAAAGTCCATTAAACTTTTTTTTTCTTCCAGGTGCTTTTCTTTTTTTTTTCTTTTTTTTTTGCCAAGAAAAAGTCTATCAAATCCACCTACCTCATATCTTCTCTCTCCTCCTACACTTCGACGACGTCAGATTGATTTCATTCGAGTTGACTGACAAAAATTCTCCCTCATTCCATTACAATTGCAATTCTTGAATATTTATTCACTCCTCTCTCTCTCTCTAAGTATATTGGAATTATGTCAACAAAATGGGGATATTCTCATGTTCCAATTTAACTGTCCTATTCATTTCTTACAAACCGCCAAGTCATTGGTAACAAGTAAGGGCCACCACAAAAACAAACTTAGCAGCTGTTTCGTATTATGCAGGTATTAGAACTTGACAAGTTTGAATTCTAAAATATCTTCCGTCTCATATTAATCTTCTCTTGATACATGAAAACAAAATAAATATTAAACTTGTTTTAATTACAAATAAAAAAAAATATGAATTTTCAATGATCCCCTTAAATATTTGTATTTAAATCATGTATGCATTTAGTCTTTTCTCTTTTCTATAAATATCAAATCGCCCTCGGGCCATTGTGTAGTTGCTAGTAGGGCTGAGCAAAATAATCGATTAATCACCGATTATTCTCTTAAAAAACAATCGATTATTTAAAAAAATAATAATCGATTATTGCGATTATTTTTCATAATCAATTGTTGGTCAAATAATCGATTATTTTCGCGAAAAATGCGCTTGAAAAAATGGGACGAGACTCGTATACTAAAAAAAAAAGGTCAATTGATTTTCACGGGAGGAGAAAAATGGAAATTTTACTAGAGAAAAAAATATAGTCGATTATTTTTCCCCATAATCGATTATTTTTTCGTCTGCCCGGATCCAATAATCGATTAATCGGAATAATCAATTAATCAAAATAATCATTTTTTATAATCTTTCATTATTTTATATCAAATAATCGATTATTTTTAATAATCAAATAATCGATTATTTTAATAATCGAAATAATCGATTATTTTAATAATCGAAATAATCGATTATTTTTAATAATCGAAATAATCGATTATAAAATTGAAAATGAGAATAAAATTCATAGTTTCATTATTAGAATTTTGGCCGAAACATCTAAAATATTGGGAGTTTAGGGAAAACCTACCTTTCTCCTATGAGTTAAGATTTCAATTTTTTTCTTTCCAAGTTCACAAGTTTTCAATTTGTTACCGCACATATAATAAATAAACACCCTTGGAAATAAAACGAGAGGCACACAATTTTTTATAAACTCCACCCTAAACTAAATGTGATTGGATCTCACTTGACTGATCTGTTTGCAATAAATAATCTTCTGGCCGATTGATTCCTTCAAGTGAACAAGAAAGGGCTTGACTTAAATCAGTTGAAATTTATTGGTTGCATTATGGTCAATAAAACTATTCATTAGTTTTCTCTCGATCTAGGATAAATAGATAAATAACCTTATCTTTTGAGGTTTTTAATTGTGGTCAGAACTGATCTATTTCAGTCTTGTTTTTAGTTAGTTTATCGAGATCAAGGCCATAAGTATTATAATGGTATCAAAAATTTTCAACGGGCGCTTTGGAGTCGGGCTGATTCAGAATTCGTCAAATACATATATGGATATAAATTTGTTATGAAATTGTTTGAATATGAGATGGTGTCGAATTCTGTCTTCTCGAAAGAAGATCTTAACTTTTGAAATAGCATTCTTCTGGGTAGACATAAATTTCATTTTATACAAAATTCATCTCTTGGTTTCAGTGGCATAGCTAGGGATGTGGGACCCCCCGGGTCATATCATTATAGGTGTAATCATTCTATCCAAGGGGTATCACACATTTCCAAGTGACTATTTTAAACAAATTTATTATTTAATTTTTACCCTAAAAATTAAATATTTATTTATTTTAATTCATTTTTATTATTTTTACAATTTGTCTCTAATTATTGTACTTTCTTCATCCAAAAATAATTCACATTTCTATTTCTCTCCAGATTTTTGGAAATAGTGAACTACATTAATTTCTATTAACAGATTTCATTTACCCACCCCCATACACAAAATATTTTTAAAATATCGGATATACCTGAGCCCCGGGGGCCCGTGCCCTTTCAAAGACAAATTTTCATTAAATTTTTTTTTTATCCAAATTTTTCCATTTTCATCTGAGCTCCGAGAGCCCATCCCTCTCTAGGAGAAAAGTTTTATTTATGCGACGCACTTTTCCAAACAAAAATATAGAAATAGGCCATAAAAATATAGATTTTGGCCATATGCCCGTATATACCCCTAGTATGAATATAGATTTGAAGAATTTCGGGAGGGGGGGGAAGGGCCGGGCTCCCTCGGCCCCTTCCCTTATATACGCCCCTGACAACTTCCCTCTACATAATATCAGTAAAATGAAGTTAAATCAAAATAAAATCTAAAAAAACCGTAATAATGTTTAAAAATTATTTTTTAAAATAAAATTTTTTTACATAATGCGGCAAGCATTATGTAAGGAGAAAACATTTTTAAGCATTATTTTTTTTAAAATTCTTACACGTTTTTTTTTACATTTTATTTTAATTTAACTTCATTTTACTGATATTATGTAGAGGGAAGTTGTCAGGGGCGTATATAAGGGAAGGGGTCGAGGGGGCTTTTTATGAACAAAAAACGAAAAGAAATATATAGTCTATATTTATTAGAAATATACCTTTAGATACACAACGTTGTAATTAATTACCGTACAGAGAAAGTATAACTTTTTTTATCCTTTCACTTATCGAATTTATTTTTTTTTTAAAGTATAGGGGTGACTCGTTACTTCCACCCCGGAAGACACCCACCCCACTGAGTGAGGAAATTATAAATAATATTTTTAATGAAATTATATTAAGGTTGTTCGGATAGTACATCGTAAGTCATAATAGAATCTAAATTTTTTTTTAAATAAAATTAAAAATTTGAATGCCAAAATTCCTTATTATAATTTAGTCGTGACCTATCATAGTTTATAATTGGATTAAGTTAATAATTTAATTACCAAAAATAATAAATGAATGACTTTCGACTTGAGCAGTATTTCACGTAATATAGAACTGGCAACATTGCATTCATCAACTATCTATTTTAAATCTTAAACGCCTTAAATTTTATTTTATTTAATATATTACAATGTTTAATGCAAATCAGTTTAAACACAATGGACGATTTGCGAGAAAAAATATTGTAAAATTGAAAAAAAAAAATGTATCTGACAGCTAGAAAAGAGAATTATTTTATGCGACGTTGCCAGGCTGGTCTGACTCTCGAGTATTCATTATTTTTAAATATTAGCGACTGTCATTTTGGAGAATTTTTTGACTTTCTTGTTAAAATATCTTTAAAAGCGGTCGGCAGAAACTTTTGATTTTATTTTTAACATATTCCTCGGAAGTGAATTAATAAAATGTAAGTTTTTTTGTTTTTGTATCTATTGCAGAGGTGGCTATATAATTCGATATGTGTGCGTTTCGTCGTTATTCCCCATAGGCTACATGTTAAATTTCAATTTTTTAAAATTAATTACACGATAACCCTGTGTCAGATCTGCTTCAAAATTTTATTTTATACGTATTTGATAGTGATTAATAACATATTAAAAAATTAGCTTTTAATCAAGGAAAGTGCTTTAATGTCCGAACAACCTTAAACGCAAATAAAACTTTTTTAGAAACCAAAATCAAAATTCAGAAAGAAAAATATACATAAATAAATATTATATTTAAAAAATATATGGCAAGATTATTCGTATTTTTTTTTTTTTTTCTAATTATTGACTTTAAATGAATTTTAATTAAACAGAATAGGATTCCATTCAGACGAGTGGTTTGTTGTTGTCATCCAAATACAAAATTCAATTCGGTGTACTCAATAACCGGATTCAACTCAATCAGAATATTTATATTTAACTTTTTTTTTTATAGATAGATCCTATAAACTGAGTCTCAAATGTGATAAAAACAAGTGAAGCTGATGAAAGAACGGAAGAACGGTTATTTATTAATTAAATAAAATGTTTTTTTTTTTTTTTTTTTTTTTGTTTTTTTTTAAACGTCAATTTTATAAATTTGTTTGTAGGTAAATTTTTATTTGCTTGTGCAATTTGTTATTGAGACATTTTCCGAATATTAACCCAAAGGCGTCTCTTCCAAGAGAGATTTACTTTAATATGGTTTTCCGCCAGCTAGACCTTTTAGAGGATCCTATTATCACTAGGCTTAACGCCCCTCCCGAAAATCATTTATATTTAAAAAGGGTTCTTTTATATCGAAGATCTTCAAAATCTTTCGATAATATCGTTTTAATTTTACAAAATATCCCTCAGACTTTAACAAAATAGTCTCTTAAAGTGAAAATTTATAAAACACGTTGATGGTCTTGTAATGTCAATTTTTCTTTGTTGAAATTTTCAATTTGTTTTAAATTAGAGAATGTTATGTACATTCACATGGGCAGGCCCCCCCCCCCCCTCCTCCCCCCCCCCCCACGCCATATTTTTTCGCCCCCCCCCCCCCCCAAAAAAAAAAAACATTAAAAATTTAACCCCCCCCCCACTCTACAATCTCAAAAAAATCAAAAATTTTCCTATGTTATTTTTTTTCCCAACCCAATTTTTCCCCCCGCCCCCCCCCCGGGAAATTTCTCCCTCCCGCGCGCCAAAAATATTTTTTTTTTTTTAGAGACACAAAATTTTTAAATTTTTTAATTTTTTTTAGAGACAATAAATTTTTGCCGCCCCCGGAAAAAAATTTTTTTTGGGGGGGGGCGCGTGTAAAACCAATTTTCCCCCCCCTTTTTTGCCGCCCTCTCCAGGTTGCCGCCTAAGGCGCCCCCTAAGTCCCCCAATGGGGCCCTCCGCCCCTGCACATGGGCCAAATTTTTTCACCCCTCCTCTTCCAGAAATCTGAAAATAAATAAATAAATAAAACGAAACATGTAAAAGTTTTCAAAGCTTTTAGAAATTATAAATAATTTCCATTCTGAATTAAAAAAATAGAAGTAGGACTTTGTGTTTGAATTATACCTGAAGAATGAGTGGTCGAAACCTTGCATCTTATACAAATTTTATTAAATAACAATTGCCAAAATAAATTGTATGAAATTATATAGATTATGTCTCTATTCTTTTTGCAAATGTCAGATATTTAAACTTTTCTTTTATAAAACAAATGAGCAATTTATTGTTCTTTTTGTGGACATTGATTTTACTTCAAAATTTAAAATATAACAAAATATCATAATGCCTCCCCGTCTACATGTCAGACACACTTGTAGCTAGCGAAATAAAATTCAATATATAATTTAATTAAATGGATTAGTTATTAAGAATTTATTTATAAAAAAAAGGTAGAAAAGCAAGTCCTATTCTTAGGATTACTTGCTTGTTACAATCTATAAATTAGCCAAGGCCACAGAACCACAAAGGGCCAGTCGTCGGGTCCATAATTCAATCGAGGTGTCATTAATGGGCATTTTAATGGAACGCATTGCTCTTTCCCCTCCAAGAGCTCTTTACTTAAACGTCAGTCACTCAATTCAGACATTACTCAATAAATTATCCACAAATTAATCAAATTTGATTAATAAAATTCGGCACTTATTACTTTTATAGAAAATAATACAAATATTTTATCAAAATGTCTTCTAATTTTACTTTGTTCAAACATTCTTCCACGTAAAAATTTAACTCATTTTAGTCTTTAATTATTATATAAATTTTGAAAATTATACGGTCCGAAGCACATAGAGTTTCATTTCATAATTTCCACTTTGTAATTAGTTTTTTAATCATTAATAAATTTTACTTATATTAAAAAGAAAAGTTTTATATAATATTTGAATTTTCAAATTCATATGAAAATTTTTTTTTTAAATTTAAATTAAATTTAAATTAAATTTTTCTAAGTCCAAATATACCGTATGTTTTATGTTTAGATAAAAAATACTAATGGAGTTGGTGAGACAATACATCTTTACCTTGAATTATTCATAAAATATTATATTTTACTTCCACCTGCCGAAAGTAATAAAAGTAATGCATTTTACTTTCTCTTACCTATGTATATATGTAATATATATATAGAGAGAAAGTATTGGATTCATGTCAAAAATTCGATGTCGAGATTTTGATGGATCTTCACGTTTTGAGGTCCCCTGAATCCAAAAAAGTGGTTTTAGCGACATGGTCTGTCTGTGGGTGGGTGGGTGTGTGGGTGGGTGGGTGTGTGGGTGGGTGGGTGTGTGTTCAATTTTAAGCATGAAGGAATTGAGCTAGGAGGTTGAAATTTTATATTTAAGTTAAACACCCCCGGGACCGGAAAAATAAGCTTTTAATCAAAATCGGCCAAAGAGTACTAGTACTTTACTGATGTACTTTTTCAGTTTTTTTCGATTTTCTCAAAATTTGCTCCAACGATTTTTTTTAAAATTCAAAAATCAATTATTTTTTAGATGCTCTTTAAAATGTATATTCTCATTTTGCAATTGAAATCTTCTGAAGACCACTTTACTCTTGTATTTCATAGGGAAGATAGGAGAAATGGTTGCCATGGTAACAAAATATAAATATTTTCCCATACTTATAAATTTTTCATCTGCATTCAAATGTTCCGTACTGTCGGGAACTAAATATATGTCGACACAAAAAATCTGGTGTGACAAGCACAGAACACAACTTTCGATTACCGAAGGTAAGAGAAAGTTGTGTGCTGTGCGCCAGTCACACCAGATTTTTTTATATAGGCCTTGAAAATTTATACTATATGTTATATGGAAATGAGACTGTTGTCTTTTATTATTACTAATTGCTAAGGGAGAACGGGGGCGAAGTGGTTACGCATGTTTTTCCCGATAAGAGGGCGTAGTGTGTCATAAAAAGTATGCCCATAAATCAAGTAATTCAAAAATTTGCCAAGAGATGTCAGAATGGTACCTAATAATATATAATGCATTTGGTTGATTTTCATTTATCTTTTAACAATAAATACTTTATAAATGTTATTATATATTATGTATCTTTTATAAAAGCATAAACATATATAAATATAGGCCAGATATAGGCTAATACTATATAGGCTGTTAGCCTGCCATCTATTGCAAGAATGCTGAACTAATTTGACAGTTGGTTTTTAAATAAATCATCTAAGCTTATTTTAAAAATTTCTTAATTAATATATGATTAATAATAACAATAAATTCATTTTTAAATTTGAAAAAAATTAAAGATTATTGGGACAGATTGTTTTTTTGTATTTCCTTGATAACAAAAAAAATTAATTCCTGAACCCCCTTAATGCCTACGATCCGAAAAAAAAGGTTCACTTGCACCGTGGTTTCATAAAACCACACAATGACTTTATTGAGCTATAACATTTCAAAAATAATTTCTCTTTAAAAATGTTAATTCAAATTTTCTTTATTTGTTTTATTGTACTTTTTCTATTACTAAAAAGCTAACGAATAATTTTTTTGACATACAAAGAATTTTATACAAAATTCAAAGTGTAAATTTCTTATTGCAAATTACTATATTTAATATTTTAATGCATATTTGTTTTATGCATAATAGGTGCAAGAGAATTCGCAATCCTATTAATATGCAAACCGACCACTTTGACATTATCCCGGAATATATCATATGGCAAGCTCAAAAAAAATATCTGGGTCACATCAAAAGAGATGGGGAATAAATTATTTTAATGAATATATAAAAATTCAAACATGAATAAATTTTAAAATTAAAAAAAATAAATAAATAAAGTAAATAAATAAAAGGATTAGGAACCGACCGAATATTCGGTTTCGGTTACGGTTTCGGCTAGTTTCGGCCAAAAATCATGGTTTCGGCCGTAGTTTCGGTTTCGGCCAAAAAGTGGCCGAACCTTTCGGCCGGCCGAAACCAGAGTCTGAAAAAATGGGATGAGACTCGCATGCAAAAAAAAAAAAAGGTCAAATAATTTGCACTTGTAGTCCAGTCAAATTTCACATTAAATTCGCAAACGCGAAATAACGCTGCATTTTTGGTATGTTATTTTGACCTCTTAGGAGAGTGTGAAACCACATTTTGCAATCAAAAAAAAAGTTGTGCTACCTGCATAATACTAGAAAAATTTCAAAATTTTCGGACATTTTTCAGTTTTTGCAGTTTAATTAAAAAATATGGGCTTTTGACATTAGTTGTTATTATCATTTTTAAAGTGCATTAAATTTCAAACAATTGAAGCCAAACCACACCTTCGTAAGTTTAATAGTTTTTGAGATATGATGCAATTTCATGTAGGGCTATTTAAAACTTGTATTATTGTAATTTTTGTTTTTTAAGTTTATAGGAGAACTATAAGAGCTAATGACCCCGTTTTGCGCTTAAATGAAAGGTAATTAAATGTGCTAAAACTCAATTTATCACAACTTTTCTCTTAGCATGAGCCGTTATGTCGATATTGGGCTTAAAACACAACAGAAATTTTAGAATTTTTAATTTTATTTATGTTTAAAGCCAAATATCGACATAACGGCTCATGCTAAGAGAAAAGTTGTGAAAAATTGAGTTTTAGCACATTTAATTACCTTTCATTTAAGAGCAAAACGGGGTCATTAGCTCTTATAGTTCTCCTATAAACTTAAAAAACAAAAATTCCAATAATACAAGTTTTAAATAGCCCTACATGAAATTGTATCATATCTCAAAAACTATTAAACTTACGAAGGTGTGGTTTGGCTTCAATTGTTTGAAATTTAATGCACTTTAAAAATGATAATAACAACTAATGTCAAAAGCCCATATTTTTTTAATTAAACAGCAAAAACTGAAAAATGTCCGAAAATTTTGAAATTTTTCTAGTATTATGCAGGTAGCACAACTTTTTTTTGATTGCAAAATGTGGTTTCACACTCTCCTAAGGGGTCAAAATAACATACCAAAAATGCAGCGTTACTTGGGGGTTTGCGAATTTAATGTGAAATTTGACTGGACTATTACTGCAATTTTTGTTTTTTTACGATTACACGAAAACTACAAGGGTTACTGACCCCGTACTGCGCTTAAATGAAAGGTAATTAAATGTGCTAAAACTCAATTTATTACAACTTTTCTCTAAACTTGAGCGGTTAAGCCGATATTCGGCTTTAAACATAAGCAAAACTGAAAATTGTAACATTTGTGAAAATCTTGTACATTTTTCAATTATCATATCTCAAAAACTATTAGAGATACGGAGCTGCAAATTGGCTTGAATTGTTTCAAATTTAATATACTTTAAAAATGCTATAAGCAACAAATGTCAAAAAGCCCATAGTTTTTGAATTAAACTGCAAAAACTGAAAAAGTGCGAAAATTACGCAGTTTTTCTCGTACTACGCGGGAAGCACAACTTTTTTTTAATTGCAAAATGTGGTTTCGCACTCCCCCAAGGGGTCCAAATAACATACAAAAATGCAGGAATACTTTACGTTTTGCGATTTAAATGTCGATATTGACTGGCCTATTGAGGGAGAAAAAAATGTTAGTCTCCCTAAAAAAAAGGTAAAATGATTTTTACGGAAGGGAAAAAAAAGAAAAAAAAAATTCAAAAAAAAAAAAAAAAAGGTAAAATGAAAAAAAAATTTTTATAGGAAATACAAGTTTCGGTTTCGGTTACGGTTTCGGCCGAAACTGAGGTTGAGGCCGAATATTCGGTTTCGGTTTCGGTTTCGGCTGAAAATCTTGTTTCGGTCGGACCCTAAAAAGGATTATTTAAAAAAAAAAAAAAAAAAATGTTATTTTTGTTTCTAAAATCCATTTAAATCTCCTGATAATTAGCTATATTAAATTCAATTCGAAAGATTAACGTAGCTACAGGTTTATAAATTTTTCATTAATTATAATATGACTTTTTTACTTTCTCCTAACCAAAGTAGAGAAAGTATTGTAATCACCAAAAAATTAGACCTTGATATTTTGATGATTTTTGACGTTTTAGTCCTTCCTGAGGTAAAAAAAAAAACATTTTGGAATTAAGTCATTGTGTGTGTGTGTGGGGATTAGCTCTCGGGTAATTACCCCTTCCCCGAAAAATATTTTCTGGCTACAGCCTCTTTTTATTATTAAAATGCGAATATTATTTTCACTTTACCTCTGATGAAGAGGTCTTTATAAAATTCTCTTTAGATTTTTTTTTTCAATGTTTTTATGCTGAAAACATAGCAACGTTCACAGATACAACTTTTTTAATTATTATTATTTTTTTTTTTTTGACTTTTCCACCGTAAGAGTATACTGTTGGGAATTTTTCTTTGAAATGAAATATTATTGAGCTGTGGGGAAAGTCTTGTGACATTCTTTTATATTAATAAATTAATTCTTGTGATTAGATATTTGGTAGAATTTCTAACTTTGCAATTCAATTAAATGAGAATGTGCCTATAGGGCTAATTGATGTAGTCTATTAAATAATTAGCTAAGGGGGGTGACATGCTGATAATTTAATTGGCCAATACAAAGAATTTCACTTGTGTTTGCTTCTATGAAAAGGCGTGTGTTGAAAACTTTTTGCAACTTTCAATTCCTTCCTTATTTACATACAATTTTGATCAGCCAAGCGATTCAAGTTCAAAGCTATAATGAACAAGGGCAACCAACCTGGACTAAATAATAAACAGCCCACTAAAAGAGGCCAATCAGCCGATGCTTTACAACAATTTTATCAGTGGAAATACAAAATACAAACTTTTTTCTTTTTTTTTTTGGAAATGATCATAATTAATTGAACTGGAAAATAAAGAAATCAATTGTTGTTATAATGTTTAAAATATAGAACATACAGCTAGTGGGAAATTTTTAATTTAAAAATCTGGAGTGACTTAACGCACAGCAGATTTTTTTGTGTCGACATACTGTATATATAGAGCGCACTTCAAACAATTTTCAGAAAAAAACTTATTAATATACTTTTTAAAGAGAATCTAAAAATAGTTGATTTATGAACTTTAATCAAAATTTTTAGACCAAATTTTGAGAAATTCGAAAAAAAAAAACTAAAAAAGTACTTAAGTAAAATACTAGTACTTTTTGGCCTATTTTGTTCAAGAAATTATTTTAACTATCTAGGAGGGTACTTAAATATAAAATTTCAACCTCGTAGCTCATTTCCTTCATGCTAAAAAGACCATGTTGGAACTCAGGCCATCTCAAAACATGTATTTCCATCAAAATATCGACATAAAATTTTTTACACGATTCCAATATATATAGAGATATAATACATATATAGGTAAGAGAAAGTAAAAATCTGGTGTGATCCGTCATTCAGAACACAACCTTCGATGAGTGTGTTCTGTCTTGTCCCATTATATTTTTTTGTGCCAATATATTACATATAATTGGAAATATTCTCATTATTTATTTTCTTTATTTCAATAAATAAATAAATAAATATAAAGTGAGATAGATCTTTTAGCACCATCTATCCATCCATTTGCTTTAGAAAGGCGTTTGCTGGATTCCATTTCATTCGATCAATTGGCCTCCAACCTTCTCCAATGTCAGAGATCTTCTTCCTTCGTTTTCTTCCTTTCACCCTTTACTACTTCAGAAATTTCCTTGCCGACTGTCAACACAACAAGATGAGTACTTGATGGCAGGTGGCCTTCTTATCTAACGAGTCGAATTACACTTACAAACAATGAGCTTGATAAAATCGATTTATATATATGAGACAAAGGAGAATTTGGTTGAGAGAGAATTTAGTAGGTTGAATATATATAGCAAAGTGATTTATTTTTATTCAAAAATTAATTTCTATAATAGGCCCCTACTGTATTTATTTAATTTATAAATCTAAAATACCCTTTATTATTCTGAGAAGACTAGCTTCTCGTGGCTTCCCGTTTCAGGGCGAAAAATTTATTTCAATTGAATCATTTGAAATAAATTGAGATTGAGACTACAATGGCCTTAGATGACGAAAAAGGCTTTTAAACAAATAAAAAAAAAAACTCCAAAATTTTTCCTTATAAGGAATAATATATTAGCAAACTTCATTTTTTCTTTCTCAACTTTTCATTTGAAAATACTGTATGAAACCTATATTTTCGTTTTATATGACTTCTTTTTTTTATAAATTTCCCTTTCAGCTGCTGAGGCCATTTAGGGGTTTTCACACATTATTTTTATTGTACCGATGGCAACCGGTGGAGGTTTCTCACGAGTATTTATGACTTATACCCAACAAATATTTATCCTGGAGTTGGATTCTTTACATTAGCTTCATTCCATTTATTATATCCCTGCTACTCCTGTTAGCTACCACAATCAAGAATTGTTGTAAGAGAAAAAGTTGGTCGTCAAAATGAAGCTACTCACGGAAAATTAGCTTGATAGTAATAAATTATAAAAATGGGCCCAGGATCCTGGACTAAAAGGCTAGCGCTCACTTGGGCGACGAGATAGTTTTGTGAGCTAGCACACTTGGGCGGCGTTTTTGTTTTTTATTTATATAAATTTTTTTAATTTATTTTCAATTTTATTTAAGTAAATAAGAACTAGATCTAAAAATGTCTCGGACGGGGTCTAAATGGCCTCCGATGCCGGAAAAAAATTGTTAATTTATTATTTATTAAATGATATAGCCCTAATATATAGGCCTATATACTGTATATTTACATTTTAAATATATTTCAAGCACTCCTGCTGCAATTAATGACCAACCATGTGCTCCTGACAAACCTTTACAAAAAGTACACTTTTATTTTGTTATCGGAACGTGGAATTAAGGACACCGATCTTTACCGACAGTCCCCGGAAGCACATGAAGACAACGAGGCGCAGCGACACTTGTCGCTTGAATGCCCTTCCGAGCATTCGGGCGACGTCGCGTCGTGTCGCTCCGCCCTCCTATTGAATCTATGTAAACTTCTCGCGGCGAAAAAAAAAAACTGTCGCGTCGCGTCGCCCAAGTGTGCGCTAGCCTTAAGAAGTCTTTAATTCATTTTTATTGCAAATAATCATAGCTATCCTTATTATTGTTAGTTTAAAGATTCTTTTCATTGTTTCCCATTCAAATAGTGAGCTGATAATAAATCAAGTCTTTGAAAACGAATTCTTTACGTCACCCTTAACGTTCCCGGAATCGTTTCTTTTTTATACGATTCGCCTCTTCAGACAGACAGACGAAATTAGATTCCATTCAAATAGATTGACATATATATTTAAAGTAAATTGGTGACGACTTATATATAATAGTGACAATTTACATGTTAAAGAAGGGCTTTTTTCAATTCTATTTATTTGTTAAAAAAAAAAAAATCAATATTTGAATTTAGCTACCATCGAAATATTTTGTATTTTTATCAAACTATTTGAGAATTTGAGTTGGTACATAAACATGTTTTTGATTTTTTCTGGAATTTCCACAGTCAGAAGTTATGTTATTCAAATTCTATACTCCCCTGGAGACTAAATTAATTTTCCTTTATTTTAATTCATTTAGAGAATTTATTTAAAATCTGGTTTGTTTTTACAGATAGAAATCAAACAGGTATTGTCTGTTTAAATGGTTTCTCTCTCCCAGAGATAAACAAAACATACCTTACTAGAAGTATTTGCTTAAATTTAGTTTAAATTCACCTAAAAAATAACAAACAAATGTGTCATTAGCTTTTGTTTTGTTTCTTTGGTTTAATTTATATTCAGGGCGATTTATTATCATCCCACTCACACTAAAACATCACAATCCTTTTATTTAATCCAGATTATTACAAAAAAAAAAAATATTTCAATTTGGGTGGTATCTTACGATCGTTTTCACCTACTAATTGAGTGTTGTTCTTTTTAAAAATTCCATAAAAAAATAAACAGAATTTGTCATGGTAATCAAAATTAAGTGTAATATATTTTGAAATTTGGAATATGGGTAATTTCTTTATAGGAAGCAGGAAAGGTGAAAGACAATTGTCTGAAAGAACATCAGCACTTTTTTTTATGGTAACCATTACATTGATGTTTATCATCCTTCCAGAGAACTTATTTGTCGCACACAAGGCCTTAAATTGATTTTAAAAGTATTTTTCCGGATCTGGTTTAAAAAGCACAATGCGCCCGAACTCGTCCGTCACGATATTGCGTCCGACGGAATGTTAAACCAGGGCCGGAACTACGAGATTTTTTAGGAGGGGCAAAATTTAATTTGCCGCCCCCTACTTAAAATTTTCTATACAAAATTCATATCATTTTACTTTTTTTTTTTAGTAAATCTTTCTTTAATTGCCGCCCCCTGATATCTGCCGCCCGGGGCACACGCACCCACTGCCCCCCCCCCCCCCTAGATCCGGCCCTGGGTTAAACCACCTGCGATAAAATCTTTATTTTATATTAAAAACCAGATCTTTTTCCTTTTTCTTGTGAGAGTGGAGTGAATATAATATTATAATTAATAATTAAAATAATTTGTTTGTTTCACTCAAATTTTGAGATAGGGGCTTTTTGATAATTTTCTTTTATTTTATTTGTTTAACTTTTTGAATTGCAAAAGAGTTTGAGTTTTTCTTTTGAATCTTTTATTTACTTTGATAATTACGATTCCAATATAATAATTCTGTTTTCGGCGTATTAATTATTTCCAAAATCTTTACTTTATATTCAAAAGTTTATTTCTCTTTTATCACTCTTTCTGTTTACAACCTTTGGTTAATTATAAAAAAAAAAAAAAAATCATTTATCCACTAAGGTCCTTTCTCTCTCTTAATAACAGTCTGATTAATTATCTGACAAGAGTTGAAAAGGACGAGAGGTCTGACCTCTCTCTAATCGCATCTCTACAGACAATTTCAAAACAAAGAGATCACAAATAAGAAAGACCGTCATCGACTTGATGTCTGTTCATTAGAGCTCCTTACATAGAATTGTCTCTTGAGATAGAGATTTGTATAAATTGAACAAAATAATAAGAATTTTCTTAAAAGGAATTTTTATTTAATGTAAACATTACTTTTTATATAAAATTTAATAGTTGTTGAATTAAAACAATTGAATTTACTATTCAAAGAACATCAATCTTTAATGAGTTAGCTAAAGCATCTGGGGGTGTGTGTTCCACTTATCTTAGTAGCACAGGGACACCAAATCTCTGTAGGGAGAGTAAAAAAAGAACAACCTCTTAAAAGCATATAACACTTCAAATACACTCACACTAAAAGCAAAAGAGGTTTCATATAAGAGCTACTAAAACTTGCTAAAAAAAAATTCACATCTCAGTTTGTTCCTTTAATTTGGTATATGCCTATTCTTTATTGTTTTGTCAAGAAATTTTTACTTTCTCTTACCTCTATAAAATATACATATATGTTAATACACTGTAAAAAAAATATGAATTTTCAATCATTTTTCATATACTTTCGTGGTTTAATTTTAATATACCCAGGATATGAAATAAAATTAATATAAAAGTTTATGAACAAATTTCCAACTTTTAAACTTATCTTTTTCTTTGTGTGCCTCCAAATTTTGAAATCGTTAAAAGTGTACCGCGACAAGTTGAGAATCACTGGTCTAAACGTCCTCAAATAACTTGACTACCTCAAGAAATTTTTATTAATATTATTTTATAATTATTTTAAGGGAACTTGAAATTATTCTTTTAAAATTTATTTCACAAATCTAAATTTATTAAATAAATTGTATTATCAGCTATACACCTCAATTAAATCTACTTTACTGAAGTACTTTTTAAGTTTTTTTCTATTTTTTCAAAATTGTCTCTAACGATTTTGATTAAAATTCAAAAATAAACTATTTTTTTAGATCCTCTTTAAAAAGTATATCAGTAAAATTTTGAAAATTGTTTGAAGTTCACTCATTTTACTGGTGTAGTATTTCAGATTTTTCAAATTCATTTTCCCCCTCTCCCTTTCATAGAGTCTCCGTTAAATCCCCATGGGAATTTCCATGTTAATTTTGTTTCAAAAGGTCCCCTTTGAAACTTTTTACACAGTTTAAAAAAATTTTTCCAATTCTTATGAAATTTTGTATTTATTTATGATAATCTATTGTGCATAAAATATCCAAATATCAGACTAAAATTTTGAAAAATAACCATAGTTTAAGTCAACTTTTAAAACTCAAGTTTAGAACTAAGGTCCTATGGGAAACTAAATATCCCTCGACATTTAAAAATTTGCTGTGCATTAAGTCACGCCAGATTTTTTAGTATTATAAAACATGTCATAGTTAAAAGATCTGATGGCTTGAAAGCTTTACGTAGAAAAAGACACCAACAAAACATATATCCACATGGATTAAAATTTTATTCGTTAAAAATTGACATATCAAATGTGAAAATAAATCCACATTCTAAAAGTGATGTTAACAAGCCAGAGGGATGGGTGTGGAAAAATGGTTGGGGAGACATCACCATCACCATCATCATCATCATCATCACATCACCTTTTGATAGACCGTTTCTGTTAGTTAATGGATTATCAGAACACAGAGCTTTTTTTTTATTTGATATTCTAATACATCTCTAAGATAAAAGTATTGATCATCGAGTAGTATATAAACAAACACACGTTCAAAAGATAATTATAGACTCCCCTCCCAAAAAAAAATTATCAATAAAAAAAAAATTCGATTTTTTTTTTACTTTTTTTTTTTAATAAATTATATTGAAAACAGATGATTACAAAATATACGTTAAATTAAAGCTTTTGATAAATATTGAATAAAATTCATTTTAATCAATGCAACAAATACCGTAAGTGTAATATTTAATATTGTAATATTTATTGATATTTTAAAATAAATATTAATTTCATTTCGCTTTTATTGATAGCAATATTTGTTTAGATATTATATAAATATTTTTTTTTTATTGATTCGATTTTGCTTTATATTTCTAGGTATTGTTAATCTCTATGCTTATATTGTTTTTATGACAATTTTATTTCTGATATAAAATTTTTATTCAACTGCTGAATACGCAAAAGGGAGTGGTCTAACCTTTGCCAACTAGTGGCAATCATCTTAATTAGTCGGGGGATTTGTTAAATATTTAACATGTGATTTATTTTTAATAATTATTAATTAAATATATTGAGATTATTTGAAGTTTGTCGACTTTAAGAAAAAATTGCTGTATCCGTCGCTGTAATAATACATCATATCAGAAACCTAATGGATGGGAAAGTGAAATTTTATAAATTTCCAGATAGCCACATGAAAATAGCAAAACGTAAACAGTGGATAAAAACAGTAAAAAATTATGACTAAGTCCAAAATTAATTACAAATATATTATATAATTAAAATGAATTTTGAGATTAAACTCGACGCATGTAAATAACTCATTTTGTTAACCAGGTTCTTAATATTTATGACATTTATTTCATAATAAAAACTTAACCTTAAAACTTTTTTCCATTTCAGAGAAAATCCAAATCAAAATTCGAGAATTTGTAGTAATACTCATTTTATAAACAACGAAAAATAGGAACATCCGTCTTCCTCGATTTTTCCTGAAGCAAAAATATTTAAAAAATATACAATCCTTGTGAGGTATCCGCTATTAAAAATTCGTGAATTACTAAAAGCTGCTAGTACTAATAAATAATAAACTAATAAGTACTAATAAATCCTCTTTTTGTCAAAGACCAATTCACCCCAGAAGAAGTAGATGAAACATAACCTGCAACATTGCTTCTGTAAGGATACGAATTAAGAACTTTAAAATTTTATCTAAAGTTCCAAATTCATTATTCCCTCATATTGATGAGATAGTTGATGAGAACTTGAATATAAAACGAATGATTTGGATTTAAATGTGACTTTGAGCTTATGACACTTTGAAAAGAATTTGTTTTTTCAACTACCGCATCGACATGATTTGAGTTGAATATTTTTTTCTCTTTTTCATCATTGTGGGCGTATAATATTACTGACAACTAGTTGAAATCAGTATTTTATTATTTTTTCCATTTTTTTAAATATTTTATGTTGTTTGCAATGAATGTTTACATTCCACAAAGTTTGTCAAAAGAACACTAGACACGCTTACTTAGGCTATAGTGCTGCCTCTATGTTTCACCACGATCCCTAATGGCAGCCACGAGTTGCTCTAGCGACTCTTCATAATCCTTTAAGCAAGATCCACCCACCTCACTTACTCAATCTTCAGGCCGTACGACGGGCCATCAAGCTCTTACCCTTGCAAGCCAACCTCAACATTCGGGATTGGGATGAAAAAGTCGACTCTGACTTTAGTCAAGAATCGATCTTTTTTACCGAAATTAATCGACTTTTTTTTAGAATCGAGTTCAAACTCTTTCAAGTCGATTAGAATCGATTCTCACTGGACGACTTCGACTTTCAGAAATGATTAATCGATTCCGAGTATTAAAAATCGACTTTTCGAGCCCCATCGCTAGATTAATAGCAAGAGGAATGAATTTCTTTCATATAGACCTATTGGTTTATTAAAAATAAGACTTTTTCTTTTTGCATAAATCGTGGTTTATTTTAGCAAATAAAAATACAAAAAGATGTATTCATTACAATAAAATACAACGTTTCGGCTGCTAGTCTGCAGCCATCTTCAGGTATCAGGTAGATGCATTCACTTTGAACAATGAACACTAACTGCATCTACCTGTTAATGGCTGCAGCCGAAACGTTGAATTTTATTGTAATTAAAATCACTTTTTGTATTATTATTTTCTAAAACCACGATTTATACCAAAAGAAGTCTTTTATTTCTAATAATAATAGTAATCGTGAAAGTCATAAATAAATTAATCAATATTCGTTTATATTCAAAAATTTTATAAATCTCCTGAAAGTCCAATTTTTTTATTATGGGAATTTTTAATTATAGACCACATTTGGTATTAATTATTTATTAAAAATATAAATATTGCACAACGTTTCTACTGTTTATTTTTCAGTCGTACTGCATTTTTCATAAAATTTCGAATTAAGTAGGAGAGTATTTATACTACACTTTACCTAACCATCTTTCTTATAATTTTTAAATTTTATTAGCTTACTCAATTTTTGGTACCAATCAAAGAAACAGAAGTGTGTAAAATTTTCGGTCGATATCATTAAGGAAGAACGAGCCAAGAGGTGGAGTTAACTTTCGCAAAAACCTTTCATTCTATCTAACTATATCTGGGGATGGAACGGATCGAACGCTGACGTCGTGATAATTTCTGCTGAATTTGTGACGTTGAGTTGTCGAACATGTCAAAAAAAAATTTGATGAATAGACTGAGTGATATATGATAAATTTTAGATTATTAGATTACGGAGATTCCTCGAGACAATTAATCGGTTAGAATTATTTATTGATTTTTTTTGTAAATTTATGATTGCAGGAGGTAGGGAAAATTTTTTATTATTATATAAAAAAATAAATAAAATCACATCTTATTCGATTCTAAAAATTTCCGATTTAAATTATTTCAATTGATATCAAAATTGGAAAAAAAAAACATCTGTCTAGAATCGTGAGAGAACGAATCAAACAGAAGGAATCAATCCCACGGGAACCTCTTGAAGCCTTCTGATTTTCTAGATGAGGAGAGTTATGAAAAAGACCGAGCCGGTGTGAGTGTAATTCCGTAATAGAAGTGACATGTTGGTCGAACCCGAACGGAGACAGCAGCTTATTTGAAATTCAATAGAGGACCTGTTATCATTGGAATTGGACAAAATCAATTTATTATTTCAAAGTCTTCGCTAAAATTATAATGCTTTTGACCTGGATTTTGAATTATTATTGGCGTTTGTTTTTATACAAATGATATTGAGTTATTATACTACGTGCGGTAGAAAAATCAGCTACCCCTCGAATAAGCTAGTTAACTATAACTTTGGAGTCTTTTCAGTTCTAGTTAATTATTAAAACAATCTCACATCAGTGTAGTCCAGTGTTCTCTAAGTAAATGAACGATAGATTAATACTTGGATGATGCGGTAGTTGGTTTTGCACTTCAAAAATTCCAACTACCACATCGTCCAAGTATTAATGGTTTTGTACTTCAAAAATTCCACCTACCACATGGTCCAAGTATTAATCTACCGTTCTAGTTAAGCTAATCTTAAGATAAATAACAGCTCAGCTGGTAGTTTGTTATCTAACACCCAAAGTTCAGTGTAAGGCTGAACGTACACCAATTGAGCAAAAACGCTCTTGGACAAAACGTTTTTGACTAATCGTGCCTAAAAGTGTTTTATCAATGCTTTTCTATACCGCCGAGGAGGTTAAACACAATTGAGCATGATTCGACATCATTGAACAAAATGTTTTGCCATTGAGCGAGCGTTTTGCTCAAATGGTGTAGCATTTAAGCTGAATAAACAAGAAGATAAAAAAGTTATTACACTTGTAAAACCGTTTTTATCTATTCACTAAGCCTCTGGCAGTAGCCATCTACCTGCATCCCATGAAGTTACGTTATTTCCTATCTCTAACTCAGTGTTTCCCAACCTTTTGAAGTCCACGCCATCCCAAAGGTGCTTTGGGAATAACATTATACACTAGGGGCACCCTTCCTTTTTTTCCCCCTAGCAAAACGAAATTCCTATTAGTCGTGAGTTGGACTGCATAGGGATGCTGGGACGATGCCTCCCCTGAGTCTAGCTACTGAACTAATCCTTATTTCTGCTTCCACTCAGGCTCCTTTTAGCCAACCTTTTCTATGCTTCTCGTTCATTTTTCACTCCCACTTGGGAATGAAGCAAGAGCTTTCGGAGTCAAGGCTTGTTTTTTCCACGCTTGCTCCCTTCTCTAAATAAATTATAAAACAAAATAAATTTCTCTTCTATTTATTTTTGTTGTTTGATTAATATCTCAGATTATTTACTTTTCTTAATTCATTCTTTTATGTAATTAAATGACAAACATACAAAAAAAAAAACCTAATCTCTTTCTAAGCATTAATTTATCTTTTCACTTTATTTCACTTTAGATGAATGTTAAAATGAAGCAATAAGTTTTTGTGGGCTTAAGAATTCATAAAAAGACAAAAACAGATGTTGAGAAGGGACAAAATAAATTAATCTAGATTTAGAGGCGATTACGAATAATTATTAAAATTAATAAATCGAATTATACTAAATTACTTGTTATATTTGATTATTATATGAGTTTTTTTTATTTGGTATTCTTCAATCAGCCCGTTGAGTTTATTAAACAATACAATGGGTTTTTTTTAGGAATTAATCGCCATTTCCACCTACTATAATATAATAAGAGATATTCGAAGTATTAACTCTTATTATTAGATGTTTTATTCCGAATGGAAGATATTTTTTTGTGTTGTGGGTTGCCTGCCTCCAGGAATTGTCAGGGATTAGAAAGAATAGATGAGATAGATGTCTTTTCAAGATCTTTATTGATGGTCCGACACTAACGAGAGCGAGAGAGAGAATCCTTCCCATATAGTGAGGGATGGCCATTTATAACATTTTTCAAGACCATAATCCCCCATTCAATTGGGAACAGTGATACACATCTAAAGACATCCTTGCACTTTTCTTTGGGAAGTTTTTTTGATCCAATCAGATACCAAATTTTGTTTTTTAAATTAGAATTTTGATTTTCAAATTTCAAATTTTGTATCTCTCTCTCCCTTTTTGGCTTCCCAACATTCGCTGTTTTAAGTACTGGACGAACTAAGTATATTTTTCTTAAAAGTACTTTAACTACTTTTCAAGTTCACAATAGGCCTAGTGTGCTTACTGAAAATTTTTATTTTGTAAATCATTAGCCGACATATTTTTTCAGTACTAGTATTTCACTAAATTAAAGGCTTCTGGTGGAGGAATGCACTAACCTTTCCAAACCCCAGTCTACTTCCAATTTTAAGAATTTGAATAATTCTTAAAATTATAAAGCAAAGTATTTGGAAATACTGAGTAAATTTCAGTAGTATGAAAATATATTTTGAAAATAGTAGAAATCGAAATACAAGTATTTCAAATTTTCAAAAGTACACTTTTTCAAGTACTTTTAGAACTAAGTACCAGAGCTAGGATATCAGGATATCACTTTCAAGTTCATTTAAACGAAACCATCGAACGAGGGATAAAAAATATTTTTTGTCGTTCTAAATTGTTCAGATAATTAAAAAATATCTTTTTCTGTTTTATATTTTTTTTCCCCCGCTGTAACAAATTAAAACCGAGAGATTAAGAAAGAAGAAAACAAAAAAAAAATGTTATAAAGATCCCAAGTAATCCTTTCTCAGGGAGAGAAGTAGAATTCATTAGTACACTTCTACATCATTAACTGCCGGTTTATTAAACGACTGGGGTAATTTAAATCCATTGCCTTTTATCATCGCCTTTGGGGATCCTAATAGCTTACCAAGACAGCTTCATTAAAAAATAAAGCGACGATATTCAATCGGAAATAAAAGAACATGCGATCAAATAACAGAGCAGATTGATTATAAAGAGAGCTTTAGAAAAAAAAAAAATTGGAGAAAATTTTTTATCTAGAGAGGAAACGAACCATTATCAAAACAAGTCTGGTGAAAACGATTAATTTTCCCAAATTCATTATATGGATCGTTTAATATGAACGTTAATTTTTCTTTATGTTTAAGAGTTTGTATGTAATAAACAGAGGATTGCTTACTAAAGGTTAAAAAAATAAGACTTCTCGAGTTATTATAATAGAATCAATTTTCAACCTGTCGATATGGATATATCGAAACATCGATGTTTTTTCTCGATATATATTTTGACACATTTTTTTTGCTGATATTCATAATAGATATTTGGAATTCGTCGAGTGATGACTGTGTAATTTCCATTAAGACAAAAGACTTTTCTAATATCGGAATTTCGATATTGTATAAGTCCCCTATGCACTATCTAGATATTTTTTCTCTCTATTTCAATTTGATATTTATTTGACAGCTTCAGTAAAAAAGAAAAAAAAAACGCGACGGTATTCAATCGGAAATAAAAACATGCGATTAGCCGGAAGCAAAATTTCTTATCAGGATCCTTTTTTTTTTCTTGTAAAGTTTGAACTTTTCCAGAAGCCCAGAGATGGTCATTATAGATCTTCGACCTTATGCACCCATTCCAAAAAAAAAAAAAAAAAAGATTTGAACCTATCTGGGAAGTCGAGACTGGTGAGAGCTTCGAAGCTCTAGGGCTGGCAACGAACAGTGACCGCCTATTCCCAGTAGGGGGGGGATGAGAGGAAGGGGGCAAACAGGCCGAGTGGATTATATATATATATCAACATATATGTTGAATTAATCATTATGATATCTCTTTGATTTCATATCACGATTAGGACTGTACAAAATAATCGATTAATCGATTATATTCTTTAAAAAAATCGATTATTAAAAAAAATATAATCGATTATTATATTTCCCACAATCAATTATGAAGAAGACCCGATTATTTCCCTATAAAAAAAGCTGGGGAAATTTACTAAAAAATAAAGTCCAATAGAATGGATTTAATCGATTATGAAAAATAATCGATTAATCCGAATAATGATTATTTTTCATAATCGATAATCGATTATTTTTTTCCCTAAACGAACATCCCTAATCACGAAAACGAAAAAAATTGATATATCGAACAATGTACACGATGTAACACGAACCTTTTGAACAAGATCGGCCAAAAAGTACTAGTAATTTACTGATGTACTTTTATTTTTAAATTTTATAGTAATAATTTCCACCGCTTCTCACGTCAGTCTAAGCTTATTGTTATAATTTTTTTTTTTTAAACATTCACACTTTTTTCTCATTCACACTCACACTCACACACACACTTCACACTGTCTTTTCGGCAACTCAGGCCATATAAGACATTTACGATAACCGTTATTGATTTAATATACATATATGGGGTCCAGGCATTCTTATTTAAGCTATTTGGTATCCAAATGGCTTAAATAAAATCATCGGACTGCCTGGGGTCCGAACCCGCGACGTTTGGTACACGAGGTTACCACGCTACCCTCTACACCAAGCCCCGAGGGCTATTGTTATAATTGTCTTTATGTCAGTCGAAATATTTACAAATAAAATGTTGTCAGAGTGAAGTAATTTATTATTTAAATGCGTCGTCAAAGCGTCGTTGATTGGTTCGAATAGTATTGAAGCTTTGCCTTTTACACAATAGAGAGATAAGATGTTTGAAATTCTGAGAGCGGTTACTCTGTAATTTCCATTAAAACAAAAGTCTTTTGTAATTAAATTATGGTTTGTAGTTTAAAGTTGAAAAAAAAATTATTTTTTGACGAAACATATTCTATTTAGAAGTTATCCAACTGAACTTGAAATTCTTATCACGGGATATCCTAGCTTAAAGTTATCATTGATGCTCTTCTGTTCTTTTGAAACTTTGATTAGATTCAACATTTTTAGAGTCAACGATAAAGAAAGAAAAAACTTAATTTATTTTGATACTTTTATAAAAAAAAAAATTTCTATTATGGTTTTCCTTTCCTTTTTTTTTTAATTTATAAATCCTATTTTTTCTTCCATTAAAGTTAATATGTTTATAAAATATGTAGATGAAAGTCACTCATTTAGATGCAAACATAATTTTAATAAAGTTATCAAAGCCTGTATTTACATGTGTTTGAAAGTGTGGAGTGAAAATTTTCTGAAAAGAACGTACGTGGAATAAGATGTGATTTTAGGCTTTATAACAAAAATAATATGTGACCGTCCACATGAAAAGGTACCACATCTTCATCGGGGTCAGACTGATTTTCTGTGCAGAACACATCCTGCTGAGCAAGTCGGTATTTTTAGAATTTTTTGTTTGGAAGATATGTATTTTGGTTATGAAAAACCTAGTTTTGAGAAAAATGAGTTTAAAGTTAGTTTTTTCAATTTTTGTATATAAAATGCATCGATTCTGATGAATCGAATATTTCATCATATAAGATGAAGAACTGGAGAAATGGAATCAGTAATAAAAAAATCGATTTTTTGAACTTTTTTAGTAAATCGGCTCTCCTGAAAATTTAGCCCAGTGAAGATTTGGTACCTTTTCATGTGGATGGTCACATATATGGAAATGAAATTTAAAGATTTATTAAAAAATTAGGCCTAATATTTTTACCTAGAAAAAATGAGTTTTTTTTTTTTAATTTCTTCATTGTCCTCTTTTTTTATTTCTTTTATCCTTATTTCTATTTTTATCCTAGCTAATGGATACCACTTGATAATGATACATTGAATTAATATGGATTGGTTGATAACGGTTATCGTATACACTATGTTAATTGAATTGTTTGATGTCTAAATGACTTGCCGAAAGGCAAAAAAAAAAAAAAAAAAATTTACAATAGAAAAATTAATCCAATATCTCACTTCAAAATCATTTTTGACACAGGTATCTTAGATTTTATTTTGGAAAGAATGATGGAAAATAAATATATTTTTTCTATTGTTAGAAATCCTACCACAGGCTTGCTATTTCAAATATCGATATTTTTAAGTCCCATTATGATTCGGTTGATACCTTTTTCTAACATAAAAATTTTTATTTTCTATAGTGCATTTTTACTTTTTTATATGGTGTTATTGTAAAATTGGATCGATGTATAGCTGCAGACCACAGCTCTAATCTGTTTGTCAGAGAGATCTGCGTTTTTCTTGATTATTTCACATATTATATACAATACTAATGTATGGTATTATGCAGCAGGGATGTGCGGTTCCCGTCGTTGGTGTCGTCGCGAGTGTTGGGCTAGAAGCCCTCGGATGCGGTAGCGATGTGGCCGGTATTGCCGTTATTAGCGGCGTGTTTGGCTGCGTTTACGCAGTCACCAGTTGCCGGTGTTCGTGCTCCACGTACGTTACGTTTGGCTGTAATAGCGCCTCAAGATCCGAGCCATGAGCAGTGCCTGGGTCGCGTACTGCCTAGCGTTAAACTCGCGGTACGTCAGGTTACACAGCCGGGCGGTTCCCTACCGGGTTGGGATATTAGTGTACAATACCGCGATTCCAACTGCTCATCGACGCTCGGTCCTCTTGCCGCTTTTGACTTCTATATCAACAAGAGTGCAGGTCACCTGATTTCATTCCTAAAAGCGTGGTCACCAAAATGATTTTTTTATTCAATTTAAAAAAATCATATATATTATTTAACAGATTATGAAATTTATTGCTATTGATCCGTATTATTTTTTGAAAGTTTGAATAAAACAGAATTCAAGCTTACCAACATTCATACACAATTAAGTCCCCACCTGGGAGCTAGAGCCTTAAGTATATGCTATATTATATGGTATATAGTGAAATAATTTTAGTGACCGAAAAGGTAAAATAAAATCTGGTACAGATGATTTTATTTTACCTAGAGTACTATACCTTATACTTAAGGCTCTAGCTATCAGGTGGGGACTTGATTGTGGCGCTCACTATACAACAGAAATGTTTATTGATTATTAAAACCTCTATTTTTTTTCCTTTTTACTTTTTTGCTATGCAATTAGAGTGTAATAATTAAGCTAATCTAGAGGTATTTTTGAAAATAAATTTGTTTAATAATTGATCTAAGTCGTGGACCTCGATTTAGATTTAAGAGGCTACTATCTCTTTTGAGATAAAGGAGGCTTACAATCCCTCTTCTTCATTTATATCCTTCGTTTCTACATATATTTCAAAGAGAAAGTCTTTTGAGCAGACATTCAACTTCTCTTGAGATTATATACAAAAGGGAAAAAATGAAATTTAAAAGATTTTTAGGTACATATTTCTTTACGAGATCAGAGATCTTTACTTAGAGTCTCTTTCCATCTTTTATATAAATAGTGACCATAAAGGAGAGGTTGAATAGAAATGCAAAATTGAAAATGATTGATGGAGGAAAAGAAAAACTAAATATTCAAAGGATTAAGTAGCCTATAGAAAGTTAATTAAAATTATAAAGCATGTTAAAGAATTTCAACGACAAAGGTCAGACAAATTCATATCTAAATTTGGATATATTTCTTTTATTAAATCGACTTAATCCATACTCTAAATAGATAGAGAAGAATATAAAAGGATTTGTTGATTTATTTTGAATGATTATATAAAATGCAACATATGTATCCAGGCCTTTGTCTGTTAAACGGACATTTTTTACACATTTATTATATGCTTTGTTGAAGTAGTAGAATTAACAAATTAGAACAATCTAACAACAAGTTGTGGCTTTTATGGAATATTGGATTAATAAAAAATAATATGCAGCCAAGGCATCTATAGGTGTATTTTATTAACTTGTGAAAGAAAAACGCTAAATTTTCAACAATTTTTTAAAATATTTATATATAACTTAATCCCACTCAGGGCTTTGCTGCTTACAGCAGTGTATTAGAGCAGACCCAGATGTCTGTCCCTTTTCTGGTCTAAAAAGCGGCGGACAAATTAAAAATTTTTCTTTAAAGTTTTTCACTTACTTAGTGACTTGCACGGTTAACAGTATAAAAGGGGAAGTGAGCTTTATTGGTGTAGGTCGAGGGTCCGGTGGCCTGGTGCAATGGACAGCACGCTTATGCCCCGGAAAGACTGGAGATCCTGGGTTCGATTCCCGGGGGCCATGGGATGTTTGGTCTTACCAATAAATTACACTCACTCTTGAAGAGCTGATGATGGCTTTGTGGATCATAGCCGAAACGTTCCGGAATAAAGAATGTTAACAAAATAGATAGATGCCTTCTATTATTGGCTGTAACTTCTTTTTTTAAATCCAAATTAGAACAATGCCCAAATGATTATTAATTTATACCATGGTTAATTTACACCCGATTTCTTAATAAACTTTAGTATTGTCTAAAATTTGATATTACTTTTGTAAAATAAATTTTTAAGACAATTTTTCAGAAAAATTCAAATCTTTTGGTTTTGTTTAGGCTCACATATGTTTTGTCAATAAAAGGAATTATTTGACAGTTGATTTCTTAGGGCTAATAGTATTAAGTAAGTTCACGGTTTTATTTTTAATTTTTCCTCCAACGACTACCGGGGGACGTTCCACATTCAGGTTTCTTCCCAGATAGCACAGTACGTCTTATGTACGTACATAAGACGTACTGTGCTATCTGGGTTTGGGGCTATCCATCGCGCTTGGCATTCCTCTATTTGCCAAGCCACTCGGCAATCGAGTCCAAAATTGAACTTTGTTTATACTATTGGCTCTTAATAAGTTAAATTACAAAAATTAATTTAATTTTATTTATTATTTTCAAATTTATTAATTTTTTATTTCTTCTTTCCTTCAGCATCCTGAGAAATCCAAAGACCTCAACGAGGCTCCTAAATGACCTACTTCCTCTCTAGCCTACATGCAAATATTCCAAATATGTGAGTAATAAACGAATTATTAATCCTTTTCCTTTCCTTATTCTGTTAAGAATAAATTAATGAATTTTTTTTTTTTTTTTTTTTTTTTTTACAAAAAAAAAAAACGCTAAAAAGGAGTCTTTTAAAATGAATTTTAGATTTTTTTCACTATCTGCATTTTCTAATATATAAGGAAAAAAATAAAATCTATGAATACAATGAATATAATATAAAAATGTCTAAAATTTTATCCGTGAATTGTTGATGAATTTCATGAGACTTGATGATTTGCACGTTTGTAAACTTTAATAGGTTCCAGAGAGATGGGTGCAGGGGCGGATTAATGCAAGTTTGTCCGGGGGGGCGGTTTTTTTTTTTTTAATTTTTTTTTTATTTTAGGACTTTGTTAGCATCTATGGCCATTTAGACCCCTTTCCTATTTATTTAAATTGATTGGTAACAAATTCAATTGAAATTAAAGAGCAGAAATCATAATTTCTTTAGATTACTAGTTTTTATAACGTTTTGAATTTCTTCTCGGGGGGGGGGGGGGCGATCGCCCCCCTCGCCCTCCTCTTTAATCCGCCCATGGATGGGTGATCTCGGAAATTAGTTTGGATGGTCTGGAAAAATTTTCTTCTTTCCGTGGAATTTTGGGTGCATTGGTAATAAAGAAAAATTTACAAAACACTTTGAGGTGTATAAATTAGTTCTCTTTTTGCTTAGGAATTACCAACTTTTTCTTGAAATTTAACTGTAGAGATAACAAACAAAAATCATGGTCATTTCGGTTGCCTATCTTCCAGCAACCAAAGCAATTTTTCATTTAACTGCGCCCACTGTACTGTTTCTAATATTCAATCATAGTTATTATTTTCTCGTTAGATACAAAATACGTAAAACATTTTCGTCTTCAATCGCTTCTACTAAATATTCACTCATATCATGCAGAGGTCATTCGCTTAGAGCGATTTTATCAACGACCGTTTTTTTTTTCTCTCTTCCTTGTCTTTTTTCTCTCCCTTTGCTCCCTTTATGGATGCTTTTAAAGAAGCAAAAGGTCTTTTCATCCTTAAAAGGCCGAAGAGCCCTAATCTCATTTGACCACAAAATTTCATTTAAGAAAAGAAGTTCAATTAATTGCAGAGTTTGTTTTATATTAAATAGAAAATTTAAGAAAATATTGAAAGAAAATTTTTTTTAGAAAAAAAATGAATGACCTGGATTATATTATAGAATTTTTTTTTTTTTTTTGAATGAAAACAAAATATTTTTCTAGTATCAAAATCATAAAAAAATGACGGTTGTTTTAGTTGATTTTACTTTTTTATTCTTTAAAAGAAAAATGTTGATTTTAAGAGTGGAAAATTTAACAAGAAAATAAATAATAAGATTGCATTATTTATTAATATATGATAATTTATGAAGCTTTTATACTTTCCAAGCAATATTTGATTCTTTGATGATGATAATGATGATGAAAAGAAAATTGAAAAATTATCTCTTAAAGGATTTGAGTTAATTGAAAAATTAATTTATTCTTGATATAGTACAAATCTTTGTAACTCTTATTGCTTCTAAATAGTCCTTCCTGATAAAATTTATTTAATTAAAGATGAGACATTGCTAGGCAAATAAGGCCCTAGGGGATGATTACCCTCCCCTTTCGGGGGAATTCAAATTAGATCATTACACTTTAAATAATCTAACGAAATACGATTTTGAAATTCACTATCTCAAACTTTGATAAAAATATATTTCTAGATAAATGCGAATCTCCGAAAAAAAAATTTTGATTATAAAAATATTTCATTTTATTTTCTGTTTTGAAACATCACTTCTAAAATGGCCTCGGTAACTGAAATCATTTGGCTAGTTATAAATGATTTTATTAATATTTAGAAAATTAATTAAAAAAATAAACATTTTGTGGTTCCAAATTCTTTTATTCATGCCCTGTCAACTAAACGTCACCCATCTCGAGAAATTCTCTGTTTAAACCTTTATGGCCTCCATTATAAATTATAAATATAAAATATTAAAATAAAATCGATCCACTTACAAGATTGTTAAAAATAATTTTTTTTTTACTTCACTGCCTCTTCTTTACATTATTAGTTTACGCGCTCTTAGAGAAAGGGGGGGAAATGGAGCAATCATGAAATTACGAAATTAAAGAAAAATAAAATTATAAGTAGGTTTGTAAAAAATAGCACTGAGGTCTTCTGTATCCGTATGATTAATTTACCAGGTTCTCACCTCTTGTAGATTTTATTATTTTTTGATTCATAGATGGGGATGGGGAGGGGGGGCACTCAGAAAAATTCTCCTTGTTAGTGGAGGTGATGTGATACTTTCAAAATATAATTTTTCTCAAACACTCACATATCCTCTTTCATATTCTCTATAAAATGAAATTTTATAAAATAGAAAGATATTTTATTTTCTTTGAATTATGAATTCATTTTTCTTTTCCTCAGTCTTTTCTTAAGAAACATTTTCACTAATTACTCCATTTTTTTTTTTGCTAAAAATCAGATGTCACTGGAGAATTGTGGAATATTCATCAAAAGAATCCCCAGGGATTATAAATGACTGTTGCTTCATAAGTAATATTTAATGTCCCCTGGTATAAGAATGCATTTTATATTTAAAATGTTCAACTTGAATACCAACGAAATCGAGAAAAAAAAATACATAGATCTCAAGTGGATAATGATTATGGCGTTAAAATAAAACTCTAAATTCAGAGGTAAAGCTATTACTTCAAAATCTAAGGGTATGTAGCTATAAACTTTATTTAGGTCACGACTTATATAATGATTAAGAGCAGATAACAACTAAAGGGGAAGCAGAGAACATGGGCGTAACTAGAGAATTTGGCTGGGGAGGGGGCCATGGGACCAGCCATCCTCCCTGGGGGGGGGTTAATTCATTTTAATACTTCCTTGCCGAAAATTGCTATTCTGTGAGCAAAAGCGTTAACATTTAGTCAATAGTGTTAAAAATTAATGTCATGTCTAGGTTTAATATTTTAACGCCATATTTAATTCATAAAAATGGCGCCTTTAACCTAAAAAGTAAGGTTATGATTTTGACAGCTTTGAAATAAAAGCAACATGTTAACGTCACTGTTAAAACTTTAGAGATAGCATTTTTTAACGCTGGTGTGTCAGATATGCCTACTAGATTGAAAATAACAAATCAAGTTAGTAATGCGCATGCGCGAGAGGTGGTATCGAGAGGTCTAAAAACACTAACAAGAAGAAAACAGACATGAATCGTTAACAACTGGTGCTAAAAAATATAATGTTAACGTCGCTGTTAAAACTTGGTTTTGAGAATAGCACTGATGTTATTACTTTGCTTTTTAACATCCATTTGTTGATGTTAAATTTTACCGTCTGTTTTTAGGGAATAGACCTGACATTGAGTTATGTGGAGGGTGAAGGTATGACTGTCTGAATGAGTACCCTGATTGTCTTGAGTATCTTTATTACTAAAGCAAGAAAATGAGATGGATAGACCGAATATCTTGGGTTATTCTCATATCGCAGAATTAAAAGAGGAATACCAAAGTTTGAGACCCGCTGTCTTAAAGCTTTATTATTTGCGATAAGACAAATTCTAATGATAAAATTGTTTTATCCGAGCGAGACATTTGGTAATATAATATTTATATGCATCTCATTTTCATTCTATATTAAAGGAAAATTTATCATTTTCCCATAATTATCGTGAATATAATAATATTAATATTCTATTTTTTCGATAAATTAATTTAGTTTAACAGTCGCCCGAAGTACAATTTTATTTTTATTCAATTTAATGAAATATTTGTTAGGGGACAGAGATCAAATCTCCTTTTCCGCCCATTGGCGGAATGTTGGTGATTGGTTCAAAGCTCCACCCCTCTTTAATCGTAAATAATAAATTAAATGTTGACCCACGTTTTTTTCTTGAAATAATCTCGACTCTAGGTCAAGATGTTTATTTATTATATTGTTCAAATACACTTGAGGCACGTACTTTCGCGGTTCAACTAAGAATAAAAATAGATTATATATATATTTTTTTAATATAATTGACTTGGCATGAGATCAATTATATCTTTAATTAATACTAAAAAATTAACCTCCTCTTTTAGGGGTAGCCAACCTTTTTAAAAACAAGTGCGCAGAATTTTGCGGGCACCATGATATACCGTATAAGAGGATAATAGAATTTTTCAGATTACACTTAAAAATTTGAAATTTTTTTTTTATTAACAAATCCTATTCTATGAATTTTTAAAATGTACCCGAGTAAAAATGATCGAGGGACATAGACGCCCGCATAAGGTCTGCTTAGTGAACTTTAAGGGACACACAGGGATACACACGCCCGCACCAGGGACACACACAGTAGATCGAAAGTGACCAGAAGAAAAATGTGTGTCCCTGGTGAGGGCGTGTGTATCCCTGTGTGTCCCTGGTGTCGACCTGTATATCCCTGTGTGTCCCTCACTATGCAGACCTGCTGCGGGCGTGTGTATCCCTCGATCATTTTAAATCATTTTTACTCGGGTAATAATTAGTTAAAATTTTAAATCGCTTTTATTACTTCAACTTAGGGACGTTTAGACTTAACAAGAACGATTCAAATTTATTTACTTTATAATGGAAATAATTTCTTAATTTAATAAAAGATAAAATTTCAAACGTGTGAGTGTAAACTGAAAAAATTATATTCTTCTTTTAAAGCGGTTACTCCCATAACTGTAAACTTGACAAGCATGCACGTGCAATCTATTTGTACAAGCAAACTGTAGCGTCGGTAGAAGAATTTTGAGCAAGCATTTTAATTGTGCAAGCCGCTTGATGCTCAATTGAATTTTAATCATGAACAAGCATATTTGCGCAAGCAAAACTCTCCGCTATTTTTGACGTCTTGGCATTTAATATTTATTAAAATTTCAATTTAAATATTAATATTGTCTCTGTTTAAAGCAAATGAGTATTTCTTGTTATCTTCGAATAAATAACCGTCAGAGTTTGACATTTTTAGGTTAATTTTCGGTATAAGCTATTTCTTGTAGAATAATTCTTGTGTCGTGAGTGCCGAAGAGAATTTGTGCATGCTGGTACAAAAAGATTGCACATGCAAGCTTGTCAAGTTTGCGGTTACGTGTATTTTATAGATCTTTATAGATCCTATAAGAAATATATTTCATATTTTACGATATTTTGATGAATAAGCGATTAATATTAATTATAAAATGACCCTGACGTTTCTCTTACATATTAAACAATGTATAAATAATAAGCAAATAAGGAAATAAATCACCCACAAAGAGAGAGATGAGCAATATCCGAGAAGACATAAATATGCAAATAAAGTGACAAGGGTAGGGGTGATGTGATTAGTTCGTGTTAGACCCTCTTTAGTATAAATTAGGAATTGAACAAAGCCTATTGAAAGAAAAAAAAATCCTAAAGAGATAAATTATATTTTCAATTAAAAAATTTATTTTCTCAATATACAATACAAAAGAAAAATTCTCTCTTTTAATTAATAAGCTTTATTTTCAGAAAAAAAAAATGCAATAGCTACTTATTATAATGATAAGAAGCCTTTAACAAAATTGATTCAATAAATTTTACACACAATTTTTGATCAGCTAAGACAGGGGTCGGCAACCCGCGGCTCGCGACCAAATTGTGGGGCTCTTCAGCCTGCCCAAAATATATATTTTAATTTTATTGAAACAAATGAAAATTTCATTTATTAAATTAAAAATATTTTTTCAAAAAAATTTTCAATATCATATATGAAATGTTTAAATTAAACATGTATTGATATTTAATTTTTATGTAAGATTTTTTAAAATTATATAAGAAAAAATGTCTACTCTATTTAAAATAAGTTGTCGACCCCTGAGCTAAGATTCTGATGTGCCGTCAGTCACACCATTATACTGGTAAATATATTTAACAGAGCGAAACTAATTTGGAACGGTGTCTTAATTTACATACTCATTGGCACGATTATGTATTATATTTACTAAATTAATAATTTAAATTAGAATTAGGACTTTGGCTGGACCATACGTATATAGAAGGAACCGGAGAATAAAACCAGCCGTTAATGAACGCCTCTCACATCAATTTAATTCGTAAATATTTCGACCGGCATCACGCCTGGTCATCATCAGTACAAAAAAAATGATTTTTCGGAGGGCCCGTGTCAACCAATGTGTTAAAAATAATTTCTAATTCAGAGAAGCGGGGGACTAATGTCAGCATGAGCGAACGTTCGCTCATACTGACATTAGTCCCCCGCTTCTCTGAATTAGAAATTATTTTTAACACATTGGTTGACACGGGCCCTCCGAAAAATCATTTTTTTTGTACTGATGATGACCAGGCGTGATGCCGGTCGAAATATTTACGAATTAAATTGATGTGAGAGGCGTCCATTAACGGCTGGTTTTATTCTCCGGTTCCTTCTATATAATTTAAATTATTTGAATATAAAAATTTAAAATTCTTTGAATTCTATCTTCTATATATAGAAGATATATAAATTTAAAAGTGCATTTTTGATTATTTATTTTATTTAAAAAAAAAAAAAAAAATCATTGTGTTGTTTTATGAAACCACGATGCAAGGGAAACTTTTTTTTCGGATCGTAGGCGTTTAACTGAAAATTTTCAGAAAATTATTCAATAAAGGCTATTAGGAATGCGTTTTTAATATTAATTTAATAATTGTAAAATGGGAAATCAATAGAGGCATGTTAAAAACTGAGAACAATATTTATTTAGTAATTGAAGATTTAAATCATTTTAAAAATTATATTTTATCAATTTATTGTAAAAATTAAATAATTAAATCTCATAATTATTTTTTATAATTCGTCATATATATTAAATTTCAACTTTCCTATTTTTATCGTCACTGCTTGTGACGTCATTGCTTGTAGCGTCATGACCTTTGACGTCACGGCCTGTAACGCGACCTGCTGATAGAAGAGCAAAAAAATTTGAGGCCATCAAATAAAAGTTCCATTTTAAAAATAAATTAATATTTATAATGATAATTTAATAAAAAAATGAATGTTATTCGGTTATTTTTTTTTTTAATTATTTCACTCGGTTATATGTATCGCTAATCACGTCGACAGAAATTTGTTTTTTATTCTTTCCTTGACTGACTCCATTCCATTATTTATATTTACGGGGTAATACTCACACCCAGTACATAAAATTATAAAAAAAATACCTTTAACGGTCATCAATAGATAATAAATTTTATACCTTTTTTTTTCTCTTATTACACAAACTTTTTTAATTTAAATTAAAACACAAAGAGCAACTCAAATTCCCGTGGACCGTTCTAATAAATATACTTTTAAATCATTCTACGATTTTATTTAAACTCTCATCTTATTTACCTAAACAAACATCACGTGCAAACAAGAAAGCTCACTTTTGCATATCGCTCTTTATTCATTAGTTACGAGTTCTCAATCAACGTCTTGTTGATTTATCAAATGAAAATGAACTATGACCGTCAAAATTGAAATAGAAAAACATCCCATATTTAAATAAAAAAAAAAAAAAATTATTTTAAATAAAATCAAAGGATATTTTTACTTTTTTTTACGCTACCCATTAAGCTTATAATGAAAAATAATATTCTAAGGCTGAAAAAATACGGTGTTAATACATAGTAGTAATAATAGAGTCAATCAAAAATTTTATTATTAATAAAATCTAGAATAATAAAAAGGTATCTAGGTCAAGTAAACTTACTAGGTTTTTTCTGAATTTTATTTAGAAATAAAAATCAAAATTGAGTATCACCCTCTCAAAGAGGATGGAGATTACATTCGGACAAAAAAAAAACCGATAGAAATGCAAATGCTTTATTAGGGAAATTACAAGACAAGGCATACCAGTAGATGGATGGTTTGTTGTCTCTAGGTCTACACAAAGGGCGGGACCATGATAAACAAGCCCTTATTTCGGATCCTCCCTTATATTTATTGACCTATCTAACCACTCTGAGATTACAAGATTTCCTAAATAAATTCGTAACTTTAACATTTTTCAACCAAATTTTTTTTATTCATTTTATTAATTAAAACTTCTATCATATTACAAAAAGAAAAATAGGTTTATTATTTAATTTAAACTTATTTTTTAATTTTTTACTACAATAGATGTTATATTTATAAATATGTTCTCTAAATCACTACACAAACTTTTTACCATATCTGAATTTATTTTTACCTTCTCTTATACATATTAATATATACTTATATAGAATGTTTTGTATTCAAATAAAAAATTCAATATCAAGATTTTGAAAATAAACGTTTTGATCCCTCCTCCTCTACCTCGTGGGACGACACGTGGGAGTGCGGAGGGTCTCAACGCTCCTTCTAGTTCTCAACCAACTAAAGCCCATTGGGAAAGTAACAAGCGTAAAGTACCATCTATTGCAATAGTATAGAGACTAAAGCCCGGTAGTTAGGCAGCCCAAATGGCAAACTTTCTTGTCTGTGTGAGAAATATCTTTTTCAAAGCAGACAATAGGCCGAACGACCCTTTTTTAATGTATTTCTCACACAGATAAGAAAGCTCTAGTGTGCCTGTGCCATTTGGGCTGCCTAACTACCGGGCTTTAGTATCTATATTATTGCATTAGATGGTATAAGTGTGCCTCTTTCCGCATGGGTTTGGAAGTGGTGAAGAGCTTTATTTGGGAAACGGGCGGGGCTGTCTCTGCACGATCCCTTCTGGTTGCCTAGCTGCAGGCGTTCTCAGTAAAATAGAGAAATTTTATGTTAAAATTAAAAGGAGCTTACGTATATGAATTATTAAATCTTTCTTTTATATGTAGAGATCAAATTAACATAAAACTTTAATTAGGATTAATAACTTGACAAGGATTGTGTAATAAATAGCCTAAGACCTATTTTTTTTTTTTTTTTTTTTTTTAATATTCATATATCAATCAAAATGGACCATACCTTCGCAAACTAAATATATGTCGAGACAAAAAAATCTGGTATAGCACAAGTACAGAACACAACTTTCAATTACCGAAGGTAAGATAAAGTTGTGTACTATTCGACCAGTCAAACCAGATTTTTTTTTATTTTATCTAAACCGCGAATCACCATTTTGAGAATTTATGCTCTTTTTTAAATTTATTTAAATAGATAGATAAACATGACTATGGCAGGTTATGGAATAGCATATTGCTATTGGCTATTTGTGATTAAAGCACCGTCATGCATAGCCCTCCGGCGTAGACTGATAAAGTGAACTTGCCATTATTAATTATCTATGAATTTAATAACCTTTAACGAAGAAATAAATTATCTAAATGCAAATATAAAATAGAGAAATTATTGCGATCATGTCAAAAATTCGATTTCGAAATTTTGATGAAAATACACGTTTTATGTCCCCTGAGTCCAAAAAAGTGGTTTTCGCAAAACATGGTCTGTCTGTCTGTAATGATTTAAGGTATGATGGAAATGAGCCTCGAAGTTGAAATTTTATATTTAAGTTAGATACCCTTCCGGACAGTTAAAATAAACCAAAAAGTACTAGTACTTTACTAAAGTACTTCTTCAGTTTTTTCAATTTTCTCAAAATTGACTCTAAAGATTTTGATTAAAATTCATAAATCAACTTATATGGTCTTTAAAAAATATATCAGTAAAATTTTACATGAAAATTGTTTGAAGTAAACTTTACTGATGTACTTTTTTTATTTTTGAACTTCTAATTTAGATTATTATCACCTCTTTTTCTTATAAAATACCATCATCTTGGCATATTTTTTCTATTTAATTCATCGCCACTTCCTGTGTCATTTCATCCCATGTTTAAATATTTTTCTAATTATAATTTTTTATTCATAAAGTTGGTTAATCATTAAGAAATAATTATAATATTATTAAAACAAAATTTTTAGTTAAATATCATATTTAATGAATTTTTCAATGTGCTTTTTTCGAAGAGCAGTTTATAAGAAGAAAGTTATTCCATTCTAAGCGATAAAATTTATTTAATTATATTGACTATTAATTTATATGGCCGAAAAAAGTCAGGATTTTATTGCCTCTTTTAATCAAAACTACTCGTTTAGTTATCTAGTATATTTTTCTAATTAATTTCCAGCCAGTATTGGCGTAAACGTTTTAATTTAATTACAATTATTTAAATAAATAATTCACATTATAATCCTTCATCTGCTGATGCTACATATTTCACTATTTTAGTGAATAAAATTTAAAATAATAATAAAAATAATAGTAAAATCTTTATAGGTGTTGTTAATAAAATTTATATTCCCAAATTATTCTATTAATCCCTATATTATTAAGGTCATGTTTAATTTTCGAGATTTTCTTCTCTCTTTCTCCTTCTATCCCTCTGTGGCTCCACCATCTCCCCAAGGCGAAACAAATATTTCAATTTAATCCTCGCTAATTTAGAGATATTCTTGAATGTTATTATATTCTGAAAGGCTCTGTTGCCTTCACTATCTCTTGCTGTTCAAATACTAAAGGACAATAACTTGCAAACTCTTCTTCGTTCACTATATAAGTTTAACATCAATTTAAGCTTAATTAATGTTCTTACATAAATACATTTATAATGTAAACATGGAAATAACAACTTGGCATTCTGATGTTAATCAATCTCTGATTTTAATAAAATTAACATAATATCTAATATTAAAGACTTTATAAGATGTTTTGTAGTAGGCTTAATTATATTATAGGCCTATATTCTTCTCAAGATTAAAGAAAATATTTTCATAATTGGATTTTTTAAAGATACTTACTTAGTTAACATTCAGTGAAATTTTTCACATTATATATTTATCAGTTGTAGAACTAGAAATCTCCCCCCCCCCCCCTTTCTCTGCAGAAAATTACTGGATTTTTTCTATCTTTAATTTCAATTGTGATAATTTTTTTTTTACTATCTCTTTTAATAAAATCTAATGTCCCTTTTTTTTCATTTCAACCCAAGAATTTTATTAAAACAAAGAACGTTTAAATTATATTTGATTTTAAATAAAATTTCACGCGAGAATAAAGAGATTCGTAATTAAAATTTATTATAACATTCTCTCTTTGTTAATTTCATTTGATTATTGGAAATTGAATTGCTTTTAACTCTATTTTAGTATGATTCCGAATTTGAATTTAATGTTTCATTTTACAGAGGTATTATAATCATATAAAACAAAGAGCTAATTTATGAGTTTTCTTAATTTTTTTATAGTGTACAGTATTTACTTTCTAAATTAAACGACCAATCAATATAATTATTTTAGTGAATGCAAAATGAAATACCAAATATTAAACAACAAAACAGGTAAACAATTTGAATATGTAAATCTCAGCAAAAAACATCGGAGATGCAAAAAGGGGGCGCCTCGCATTATTTTTGCCCAGCGTCGAGGTGAAATCAAAAAAATGCGCCTCGCTTTTCTGATTTATATAAAAGCAAGGAAATATTTTCACTTAAATAAAACCCCTACAGAATTTTATTTGTTTCATATATCCTCGCTTTTATATAAATCAGAAAAGCGAGGCGCATTTTTTTGATTTCACCTCGACGCTGGGCAAAAATAATGCGAGGCGCCCCTTTTTGCATCTCCGATGTTTTTTGCTGAGATTTCACTTCTTTTTGTGAAATATTACATTTAAATATTATTTAATAATTTTTGTTTATTAAATATTAAGTTATCCCATGAATAGATCTTTTAATATGCATTCCAATCAGTAAAAAATAAATACATCGTTTGGTATCCATTCAAAACGATAAACATAGGATTTCCCTAAATTTTATAAAATTTTAGGATTTTTATTTTTGTTATGTTGGTAGGATATAAATACATCGTTTGGTATCCATTCAAAACGATAAAGATAGGATTTCACCAAATTTTATAAAATTTTAGGATTTTTATTTTTTTTATGTTGGTAGTATGTAAATACATCGTTTGGTATCCATTCAAAACGATAAACATAGGATTTCACTAAATTTTATAAAATTTTAGGATTTTTATTTTTGTTATGTTGGTAGGATGTAAATACATCATTTGGTATCCATTCAAAACGATAAACATAGGATTTCACCAAATTTTATAAAATTTTAGGATTTTTATTTTTGTTATGTTGGTAGGATGTAAATACATCATTTGGTATCCATTCAAATCGATAAACATAGGATTTCTCCAAATTTTATAAAATTTTAGGATTTTTATTTTTGTTATGTTGGTAGTATGTAAATACATCGTTTGGTATCCATTCAAAACGATAAACATAGGATTTCACCAAATTTTATAAAATTTTAGGATTTTTATTTTTGTTATGTTGGTAGGATGTAAATACATCGTTTGGTATCCATTCAAAACGATAAAGATAGGATTTCACCAAATTTTATAAAATTTTAGGATTTTTATTTTTGTTATGTTGGTAGGATGTAAATACATCGTTTGGTATCCATTCAAAACGATAAACATAGGATTTCACCAAATTTTATAAAATTTTAGGATTTTTATTTTTGTTATGTTGGTAGGATGTAAATACATCATTTGGTATCCATTCAAAACGATAAACATAGGATTTCACCAAATTTTATAAAATTTTAGGTTTTTTATTTTTGTTATGTTGGTAGTACTTCTTATCACGTTAATCTATTGTATTTCTATCTGAAGGGATCTATCCTAAAATTTTTTATTCCATTAGGGATGAAAATTACTAATATTAATAGATATGTACCTAGATGACGTCATCGGAGAGCAAAATAGTTAGAATTGTCTTTTCGCCACGTTAAAGATAGGGCAAATTTGAAATTTTGAATACCTCTCAAAAAGTCACTTTTTATCCAAAATGAAATTTTATATCAAAGGTATCGGGTTTTTGATAGTATCTATTTGTATTTTAAATTTCATCCAAATCGGTCCAGCAGGGAAACCTGTAGCTTTGTCTAAAAATTTGAAAATTGAAGAAAAGAATGAAAAAAAAGAAAAAAAAAAAAAGGAAAAATAAGAGACTAACTTTTGACCTTCCGAAATCGGCAAAATCTCAACTTTGAGCCTCTGCCATTCTGTTTGGGACTGGAATTTTTTTTTGAATTCGTGCTCAAAATAATCTTTATTTATTCTAGTTTAATATAAAAAAAATTTGGCTCCGATATCTTAAAAAGTTTTTGAGATATTCGCCCAGAAAGAGAAAAGTTTCTCAAAAAAATTTTTTCACGTCCCTATCTTTTATTAAGGATTTAAAATCATTCTTGATAATATAGTCTAGGGACGACTCGTCCATCTAAATGCAATGGGCCATTGGCATCTATTGGAATGTCAACTAAATGGTAGTATTAAGAGTTTCTTTGCTTTCTTTTGCTTTTTACTTGCTCGGCGACGAGTCGCTCCCGCGACTCTTGATATTAGCACACTGAAAAATTCAACTAAAAGTGTGTATTTGTGAATTACGCATTTATTTAATTAACAACTCATTTTTAAACAAGTATAATAAATAAAAAAATATGATGTGATTGGTCGCACAGCACACAACTTCTCTTACTATAAATAATTGAAAGTTATGTACTCTGCTGCCACGCCAGATTCTTTTGGGTCGAGATATATTGTTTCCCATAGCAACTTAGTTTCAAATTGCGTTTCCTAGATGGCGCTGAGCTACGAATACTTCTATTAGAATAAATCTAGTTTGACTGGTCGTACAGCACACAAATTTCTTTAGCTTATTTTCACGCCTCACGGGGGTGCCTAACTTAAATATAAAATTTCAGCCACATAGCTCAATTCTTTAAATTGAACACAAAGAGATAATGATGCGAAAACAATTTTTAGGATTCAGGGGACCTCAAAAAGTGTATGTATATTCATCAAAATCTCGACATCGAATTTTTGACATGAATCCAATATTTTCTCTCTATATACAGCTATACATATTTATATATAGGTAAGAGAAAATAAAAGTAGTGAAGTCTCCAAATTTTTTTTAAATACATAATAGCTAGAAGATTTTTCCGGGGAAAGGAGGGTGAAGATTCTGCCGATTACTTCCCCCCTTTCCCCTACCATCAAATAAATAAATTTTAATAATCGTATTTATCTTTTTTTTACTTTATTTTTTTCGAAGCGGAGAAGGAAGTTAAACCATCATATTTCCAGCCTGGCCTCGGACCAGTATAATTATATAGAATAAAACTCTTTAAAAAAGAAAATTCCAGCCCACCCCAACGGCGCCCCCCCTCAAAAGCCGCCCCACAGCCCCCCCAGTGTCGCGCTTGTGGCCTCCCATTTTCGCCCTCAGTAAACAAACCCCACCTATTTTCCTTACCTAAAAAATGTTAATCCTATCAATATTTCATCTTCATTTTCGTTGAAGTCCGCCATTTTGTTTATTGTTTTGTTATGAACCCCCCCCCCGGCGCCCCCCCCCGGAGCCAGGGGCGGGGCCCCCCCCCCCCGGGCGGCAATGACGTCACGGCAGTGCCGCCGCCGCAGTCACCCTATTGACGCCGCCGCTCTGTCGCTTTGCTCGGAATTCCACCTTAAAGATTAGTATTTCGAATCATGAAATTAAAGTATTACTACCGATAATTGCAATTTTTTTAAATTGAAATATTTAATTTTCTTAAAATCTTATCAATATCCTACTGGGTCATAACTTGACTAGAGCTATTTTCAATATACAACCGCACTCATAAAATTTTTATGTATACTCGTATATAGTAACAGCCTTTTGGTGGTTACTTTACTATAAAATGGTATTACAAAACCAACGTTAAATATTAGTATATTAATAAAATTAAAAATAATATTCATTATCCAATAATTTTTTTTTTATTTGTCCAGTTTTTACCTTAGAAGAGATTAATTATATGTAACAGTATATAGGACTACACGTCCCGGGTTCGCTTCCCGTACTAAGCGAGAAAAATTTATTTCCCATAGCAACTAATTAACATAAATAGGGTCTTCATGTCTGATCTTTTTTTTTTACTAGTAGGCCTATATACGGTCTTTATTGAAAATTTCACATTTGCTCTGAGGATGGTCCCGAATAGGAGCCGAAATATTTGCAATAAATTGAATTGGTGAGACAGAAGAGGCTGGTAAATTATCTTTTAGAGTAAGAGTGGTGAAAAAATATCGATATATCGTTATTTTTTCTCAATATATCGATATTTTTTCTAGATTTTTTTACTTTCTCTTACCTCTATATATATGTTAATATATAGAGAGAGAAAGTATTGGATTCATGTCAAAAATTCGATGTCGAGATTTTGATGGATCTTCACGTTTTGAGGTCTCCTGAATCCAAAAAAGTGGTTTTCGCGACATGGTCTGTCTGTCTGTGTGTCTGTCTGTGAACAAAATATCTCAAGAACGAAAAGAGCTAGGAGGTTGAAATTTTATATTTAAGTTAGGCACCCCCATGGGACGTGACACGAAGCTTTTCAACAAAATTAGCCAAAAAGTACTAGTACTTTACTGATGCAATTTTTCAGTTTTTTTCGATTTTCTCAAAATTTGCTCCAACGATTTTTTTTTAATTCAAAAATCAATTATTTTTTAGGTGCTCTTTCAAATGTATATTCTCATTTTGTGATTGAAATCTTCTGAAGACCACTTTACTCTTGTTCTCCATAGAAAAGATAGGAGAAATGGTTGCCATGGTAACAAAATATAAACATTTTGCCATACTTATAAATTTTACATCTTGAATATCCAATGTACCCTACTGTCGGAAACTAAATACATGTCGACACAAAAAATCTGGTGTGACCAGCACAGAACACAACTTTCGATTACCGAAGGTAAGAGAAAGTTGTGTGCTGTGCGCCAGTCACACCAGATTTTTTACTGATACGCTGATGTATAAGGAATTTTTTTCTCTATATTTCAATTATTAATTATTAATTTGCCGGAAGCAAAACTATAAGTAAGTGAATTCCTTTTCTTTCTTTCGCTACTGAGGTCATTATTTGACTTAATATTTATTAGGGTCCGACCGAAACAAGATTTTCAGCCGAAACCGAAACCGAATATTCGGCCTTAATCTTAGTTTCGGCCGAAACCGTAACCGAAACCGAAACTTGTATTTCCTATAAAAAATTATTAATATTTTGCCTTTTTTTTTTTTTTGAAAAATTTTTTCGAGCTGCGGAAAATTTTTTTCCCCTCCCCGTGAAAATCATTTTACCTTTTTTTTAGGGAGACTAAATTTTTTCCGCACCTTTTCCGCTTTTGTAAATCATTTGACCTTTTTTTTTGCATGCGAGTCTCATCCCATCTTTTCAGACTCAGGTTTCGGCCGGCCAAAAGGTTCGGTTACTTTTTGGCCGAAACCGAAACTACGGCCGAAACCAGGATTTTTGGCCGAAACTGGCCGAAACCGTAACCGAAACCGAATATTCGGTCGGTTCCTAATATTTATTAAATTTTATGTTTATTACAACATATCGAGAACTTCCTTTCTTGTTTGTTGGGGATCACCTATCCGGATTTTCAGCACCGTTTGGCGTTGCTTAACAACATTGATCATGGTCGTTGCCATTCCTCTTGCTAGGCCTAATACTAATTAAGAATTGTAATAGTTTTAGTTTTCGTTTTATTGTTGGAGAGTTGGTAGTTTTTGTTTACTGGAAATTAGGCAACCCACTACTGGGCACTAATGAATTTTTTGTAACAATCAATAGAAACTGTTTTAGTAATTTGACTAACTTTTGAATAAAGTTTGTTCTTTTAGCTTGCCATTGCAGTATAATTTACACATTTTCCCCTACATTCTGTTAGTTTCATTTTTTGCACGCTAGGTGCGCACTAGCTTAACTTGCATTCTGTTCGTTGGAAACTTGGGCCCGGGCAAAAAATGTAGATTTTGCTGCATAATTTGACCCAATTGAATAGCTGGTATGAATTGCGCAGGGCGATCTCAGCGCCAAAGTTTTAGTAGATGAGCACCTTTTGACGCCATTTTCTCTCAATCCAATTCGATTAAAATAATATTGACAATAAAAAAAAGTAAGTTTTAGGTTTTATTTTCATTTTTTTACAGTGTATACATGTATAAGGATCAACGTTATAAAAATAATCGAAACAATGACAATTAAAGGTTAGGTTAGGTTATTAAGAACTCAAGTTCATGACTTCATTCGAACAGATAGCAAAAGTTGTTTTGTTCTAGGCAGTTTGGGTTCGTTTGCACCTTTTGACCTTGACAGCTTTGCACTTTTTACCATGGCAAGTGAAACGAACAAACCTATACTCTCCATTCAGTAAACATTTTATGCAAATTATTTTCTTCCCTAAGGTGAGAATCGAATAAAAGAAAAAGAAACTATCTCAACCTTTGGCCATGGGTTTATTTATTTTTTTTTTTCGCCACAATCTGTTCTTTCTTCTTCTCGCTCAAGCCTTTTATAGGACACCAAAACATTTGTCACACTCTGTTCATGATTAAATGGATTAAACTTCTCTCAAGTTGGGGTTTTTATTTGAATTATTACACTTGTTCTTGTTTTGTAATTTTTTTTTTTTTTTTTTTTTTTTGCCTTTTCACTTCATTTTAAGATTTATTTTGAGAAATGAAATCCAAAGACGAAAGGGCGATAATTTATCTCCATTTTTTTTTCTGTATGTATGTGTAAAAAGGAGGAAATGGATGAGAGTTAATGATTTATTTATTAGATTGATTGAGGAGTTTTCTTTTTTTTTTTTGCACACTCTTTTGATCAAAAAATATTCCTTCTTCTTTGCAGTCAGTTTCCAATATTCTCTCTTATTATCGTAAATATATCTAAATTGTAAATAAATATATATGGAATCCAATTAGATATACAATTTTTTTTTTATATAATAAGATTAATCACGTCTTGTGAGCTCATGAATGGCAATCCCGAGTTACCCGAGCTAGGGATTTTCAATCAAAGAAATTAAAATTTTTTTATTTCTTATATGAGGGGTTCAGAGCAAAAGTGACCAAGTCCACTTTTTACTCTTTTGAGAAAAAAATCAATCAAAATTAATGCCTTATATTTAAAATCCTCTTAAAATATATAACATTTATTTATTTTACATCTCAGCAATCATTAAGAACTTAAATTATACTACTATAACTACAGAATACATTTTAAGTTTTATATTCAGATTATTATAAAAATTTTATATTCAGATTTTTGCATTTTTAGATTTTTTTTTTTTTTTGCATTAAAGAACTTCTGCAGTCTGGGGCATTAGTATTGAAATTCGGACATGGTTCATTCATTACACTGACTACCTACCATAATTTACTATCCAAAAAGGTAAAAAATAAGAAAATTGTTTACTTTTGGAGTTGGTCCACTTTTGCTTTGTACCCACTCATATACTTATTTTAAACATCAAAGTTAAATGAATCTATTTTAGCATACTGGCATTAACCTAATTAATAATAATAATGTAGAGAGCCTATAGTTTGGTATAAATCCTCTTATCTTGCCTAATACATGTTTAGCATTTAAGCTTGTGAATATACCCTTAAATTAATTAATTTACATTCGAAGTAGTTTAAAAAAAGTCACTATTCAATAAAAAATTTTAAAATAATGCATTACTTTAATGAATTTTTTTTCACTCCGCTTGAAAATTAAAAAAAAGTAGTAGGCCTATATTAATAAATTAAAAAAAAAATCTAAACAAATTTTTAGTCCCTTATCTTAGATCTCATTTCTTTTAACTATCGTCAAAAAATTCCGATTATTATTATACCAACAAATTAGAATGGGTAATTTTTTGAGAGAACGCCTAGGAGTTAGGTCACCAGAAGTGTAATGGATGAGTAAAGAGAAAGAAAAGAAGAAAGGAGAGGCTTAGCTCCTCCTTCGAATACACTAGAAAAAGGAATAAGGAAAGGGAGTAAAACGTAAAGCACCGCCTACTACCTCGGATCTAATAGAAAAATATGAAAAGTCAATGCGTGGGTTCAAGTGGGAGTGAAAGAAGGAGGGGTTTATTTTTCTCCCTTATCCTTCCATTCGTTTGCGCTACTGGTTGTCTAACTCCCAGGCGTTCCTATGTATTTTTCTTAGGCTGAACGCACACCAATTGAGGAAAACGCTCTTGGATAAAACGTTTTGCTCATTTCGGAAAAACGTTTTCCTCATTTCGGAATATTTCAAATATGCCAACGCACACCGATTAGTCAAAATGTTTTGCCATTAGACAAAATGTTTTGTCATTGACCGTTTTTGTCTAATCTGTGTGCGTTAGTATTTTTTGTCTTTCAATTTTATTCAAATAAAATTTTCATTGAGGACGATAGGCGAACCTCAGACCTTTTCCTTTTGAGCTCATCAATTTCAAAAGCTGGTTTTGAAATATTAAAAAAAAAAATTTCCAATTTTCAACCACTAAATTTGAAAATAATAATAGCTGAGCTCTGGATCATTCTTTTCTTCTTTATTTCTTGATTGTCAAAGCAAAAAAAAAAAAAAAATTGTTTTCTCTTTTCCTATATCAATGAATGAATAATATAAAGTTCGAATATATGAAAAATCTTTTTAAAAAACTTTTTTTTTTATAATCTAAACCAAACATTTCGGAATATTTCAAATGTAATATGTAAGCTGATGGCTGACGACAGTCGGTCTGATACTTTTTTTTCTTTCTTATTTTTTCTTTTGCGAATCACAAACAAATGAAGACATTTTTTTTTTATTTTATTAACTCCTTATCAGTTCAAATATTTTTTTTTTTTTTTGTGGCTTTATTATATAAAATTTTGATGAAATGAATAATAAAACAACTGTCCTAAAAAGTTTCGGTATCATAGTTACAAATATTATCTTTCTCGGCTTATTCTGTTGGAAATTTATCGAGGTGTCTGACCTGCTCGGTGACAAAGTGCCTGGGGCTTTCTAACAATATTACACTTACTAACTTTATAACGAATCCAAAATTGAAAAATATTTCCTAGCCTTTGTTAAGGGGGAGTAGGAGTAGCCGTCTAAAAGTACTTAAAAAAATAAAAGAAACTAGACTATTATAAGGAATTTTTCAAATAAATAAATAAATAAATTTATTACGACCCCTTAGAGGCACCAGTCCTCGGTGGCTAGGTCCAACAAACACAAATACAAATTTAAATACAATAACAAATACAACAAAACAAAACAAAGGAAAATAAAATAAAATAAAATAAAATAAATAAATAAATAAAATCATGCCCATTAACAATCAACATGTTCATCATTTCCATCAAAAAAAAAAAAAACAATCCGTTTTTTTTTAATGAATTAAATTCATAAGGGATTATTGTAACAGAAAGCTATAATTTTTTTAATGACTTATTAAAAAATTATAAAAATTAATATTTTGTAATCAAGCAAATAGACAAACTGTTACAATAATTTAAAATTTTTTTCTTAATTTAAAAATGAATTTATTATTATATTAAATAACATATTAATTAGGAAAAATTTAAAGTAAGCTTGTTAGATGATTTATTTAAAAATTAACTGTCAAATAGTTCAGCACTCTTGCAAAAGATGGCAGGCTAGTATCCTTACCGAGTATTAAATGTTTCATAAACGGGTTTAAGAAAAATGTCATACACTAGTTAAAAAAAAAACCGTTCAACTACTTACTTTGATATGAGTATCATACTTTTTTAAGCTACTTAAATTTGATTCATATTTTTTTTACTTAATAAACTAGTATCATGAATTTGATTTCACAAACTGGGTTTATTAAAATTCAAGCATGACAGTATATGAAAATCGATTGAAAATTCTTTTTTTTTTTTGTACAGTGTGCTATATTATTTTAGTATTATTTTAATCTTTTCCTCTTGAGATTTCGTCCTCTCATAAAACCATTTATTTATTAACTCTCTTAGGTTAGTTCCTGTAATAAAAATGCCTTGATTGGAGTCCGGTTTTAACGAGATCTCTCTTTTGTGTAAATGCGGAATGGAGGCGACTTCTGACCGTTGATTCGACCGCACTTCCACTTCCCTTCTTCCATTTGCCTTCCTATTCGTCTTCCCTAAGGCCCAATCCGGCTATTGGCACTCTAATTAAAATGAGACGGAGATCCGCCATTTAGTGGGGTGAATGAAACCATACAGCCTTCTTGATTAATTGATCTGTCCCGGCACTCACCCTCCTAATTCGTTTTTTTTTTTACGTTAAATTTATTACTGCTTAGTAGAAGTAGTTTCAGATTGAATAGAGAGTCATTTTTCACACGTTAAATGAGTGTCATTTAAAAAAAAATTCTTTTAATTTAATGAATTTCTAGATCCTAGGTTAACAAGCGCTCGAACTTGAGGGTTTTTATATTAATACTTGCACAATAATAATCCATTATATTTTTACTTCCTCTTACCTATATATATGAAAGAAAGTATTGAATTAATGTAAAAAATTCGATGGTTTTGATGAAATACGCGCCTCCCCTAAGACTAGTCCGCGCCCCCCTAGGGAGGCGCGCCTCAGTTTGGAAAACGCTGAATTAGACCCTGTCCATGGGCGTAGCCAGGGGGGAGGCAGGGGGGCGTTGCCCCCCCCTGGCTGGTCCTAAAAATTAAAAAAAAAAAAAGCAAATATATATTTTTCCCATTGGGAATTTTTTTTTAACACCCCAATCCACTACATTAATTTAATTTTTTTTTTTTAAAATAAAAAATTAATAATCTATGTATATATTAATTGCAAACCCCCCTCTCGCCCTGACGAGGGGTTGCCCTCCCCTAACAAGAAGTCTGGCTACGCCCATGACCCTGTCTCTATTTATATTTCAATTAGATTGGTATCATAAGCCAATCCTCTACCTCAGAGCCTCAGAGGATTTGAAAGTTTTATTTTGATATAGGCCTAATTAGACTAATATTTTAAAATATTATTTATAAAATAAAAGAATGATATTTAAGAACAGTTGATAAAAATAAAAAAGAATATGACAGATCGATTCGCAATTTCATTTTCTAAAAACGTAATAAAGCAGATGCCAAAGAAATTCTTCAAATATAGAACTTATGCTCCATTCCATCAAATAACCCATTATATTTTGAAATGAAATTGACAGATCTCTAATCAACGTGTTTGAAATCCTTCACGAGGGGAATAATTACAACACGAACCTTAAGAGAGAGAGAGAGAATTATGATCCAACTCGTAAAACGTTTCGAACATCAGCGACATTTGCTAATATAAAGTAGAAGTTAGAATTTGATTTTTTTACTTTCTCTTATCTATATCCTCTCCTCCCCCACATTCTTCTTATGAGATGATTTCTAAGCTCTTCGACTTAAATTTATCTTTTAGACTTATAGGTATACAATTAAATTTGCATAATCCCATAATATTACCAATATATTGACATTATCTGACTAAATATTATTATTATTATCAGGGGTGTTTTTTGCTTAAAGTATACCTTTTTTTAGACGTCGAAAGATTAACAATAAATAATATTAGAAGCTTGAGGAATAAATCCGGATCTCAATCATCAGAACGCGAAAACACTTTTTTTTTTTACTTTCTCTTACTTATATATAAATATTGATATATAGTGAGAAAGTATTGGATTCAAAAATTCGATGACGCACGTTTTGAGGCCCCCTGAATCCAAAAAAGTGGTTTTCGCAACATGGTCTGTCTCTGTGTGTGTTCAAAAATCAATTATTTTTTAGTTGCTCTTTAAAATGTATATTCTCATTTTGCCCTCAAAATTGTTTCAAGCACACTTTACTCCTGTACTTCATGGGAAAGATAGGAAAATGTTTGCCATGGTAACAAAATATAAATATTTTTCTATGTTTATAAATTCTACACCTTGAATTTTAATATATCGGCGGAAATTAAATAAATGTAGACACAAAAAAATGTGGTGTGACAAGCACAGAACTCAACTTTCGATTACCAAAGGTAAGAGAAAGTTGTGTGCTGTGCGATGAGTCACACCACATTTTTTTAATGCACCCATTAATAGTATAGAAAAAAAACAACGATGTGTGTGAATGTAAAATAAATTTATGCCCATTTCAGTTTCATTATTAAAATTAAAAAAAAAAAAAAATTGATTATATTTTATTTATTTATTTTAGGGGTAGTTTGGGGAATGAAAATTCAAAATAAATTTTATTCATTCGGTTTCAGTTTCAATTTAACCAGAATAAAATTTAAATTTTGTATAAAACTATTTTATTTGTTTTAAGGGTGTAAATAGGGGTAGTGAGGGCAGAGTATTTGAAATTGAAAAAAATTTTCCTCGTGACTCTCTTTTTTTTTAAAAAAGATTGTAATGTTATTTTTTCTTTAGATAAAAAGTTATTTCGATTAAAAAAAAAAAAAATATATAAAGAGAACTTTTTTAAATAATTCATTCCTATGAGTCATAAGAGAGATAGAAAGAAGCCTAGCTTCCAGTTTAGTTTATTTGTGTCAGTGCAAAACGTCGATCTCTTCTCTTGTGAAAATGTTAGTGATACTCACCCCGTCTGTCCCCGTGATTCACAGCAACCCTTTAAAGGTAATTAACATATTCATCTCAATTTTTTTAATAACGGTATATTAAAGGAAATAAAAAAAATATTTTTTTCTCACATTGAAATAATTTGCTTTACATCCATTTTATTGTTGTTTTTATATTGTTGTTGTTGTTGTTATCGTTCTCAACACCCACCACTTAGCTATTTAAAACAAAATAAACATTTCTTTGTGTTTTAAATTTAATTAACCGATTAAATTGAGTGTTTAATTTTTTTTTTTTTTCGAAAGCTTGCGAACTGCCTACATTAAGATAAACTAGTCATATTTACAAATAGGATATTTATAAACTATAGGGTGATCAAAAAGTAATTTTTTGATAATTTTCGAACCTTTAATGAAGGGTATTTTATAATTTAAGGACTTTTTCGGTATCTGAGGCCATTTAGATCCCGTCTCTATTTATTTGCTATACATTTTATAAAACTTTTTAATATCATTTGAAACCAGATATTAATTATCTATAGGGTGATCAAAAAGTAAATTTCCTATTTATTAATTTTCAAAGCTTTAATGAACGGCATTTTATAAACTTTTTTTTTTAATTTAAGGTCTTTTTCGGCATCTGAGGCCAATTAGACCCTGTTTATTTCAATTGATTGGGCATTGTATAAATGCTCTAATTAATATCTGAATATATTCTCATTAAATAGCTTATTTTATTCCTTGTTTATTAATTGAACACCTCGTGTCTAATCCAAGAGATCAGTTACATCTATTTATGAATTTATCCATATATTTGATTATTATAGGGTGATCAAAAATAACATTTTTTTTTATGGTGATGTGCTCGGGAATAAAAAATTCCGTACATTTCTATTTAATAAATTTTAATCATGTTTAGTCTCTAATTAATAACATCTTATAAACTTTAAGAGATTATTCTAATTAAAGACGAAACATTAAGAAGATGAATAATTTATTTTATACTAATAATAAAAATATTGCGGTATATATAGTTTTCCCGTAACAATATATTAGATTTAAACTTTCTACCGTAGGCTCAAGTTGAAACATTATGTATATATGAAAGGTAAAATACACTCGGTTAACAGTGTTAATTTTAATTAATAAATAAAAAAAAAACCTTGAAACACATAACAGAGTGTATTTTACCTTTCATAAATAAAAATATAGGCCACTCTCTAGTCGTGAGTGTTTTTCATTATTATAGGGTGAACAAAAATAAAATTCAACAAATATTTTTGTATTATAAGAGTATATTTAATAATATTGTAGTTATAGCTGTTGAGTTCTATCAAAGAAGGGCTGCAAATGTAAAGAATGACAGCCAAATTTTTTCTTTAAATATTTTTTATTTTTTTATTGGGTCCAATAAAATATTTAAAGAAAAAATTTGACTGTCAGTCTCTATATTTACAGCCCTTGATAGAACTCATCAATCATACTATTAAATGCACCCGTTAGTTAGAGCTGTTGTCCGTAGCCTAATAAATTATTTAAAGAAAAAATTTGGCTGCCAGTCTTTGCATTTGCAAACCCTTCCTTGACGATACATTTAATTACTAAATTATATAAAATATTAATTCTGATATTAAACGTTTATAGTGACATAAAATTTAAAAGCCGTCGGTGGTGTCTGTCGTCGATAAATTATCAGTTGACTCTCAGTGATCATTTGATGTCCTATATAAATTTGCTTTCTTGTTGAGTCAAAGCAAATCACGTGACCCCTTTGTTTATGGAACCATTTACATATGCATTCTGAGACTGGAAGAGGAGAGGAGAAAGGGAACTGATGATATGTCTGTCCATCCATCGATCCATTTTATGATTGATTCGCACTGCAAATAACTCAACCGCAAAACCTTAATCATACAATTCGGATGCAAATTGGCATAAAACAAAACAAAGCCGTCGTGAAGTTCAATTTTTAAACCTTCACCAAACTCTGATTCATCAACACTTTCTTTTATTTTAATATAGTGATAGAAGAATTAAGAAATTTACCATACGCCCCCAAAAATAATTGAATTATCCATATATTTTTTATCAGTTTCTTTTTTAGTCCATATTAGACCACCAAAAACAAATAATTATATTACATTTATATTTGAAATATTAAGTATATGTGAAAATTTTTAAAATTGAATTAAAAACACTAGGTTATAACTTTAACAAATTTACTGAAAATTTATTAAATTTTTATAAGCTAGTATTTTTAGTTTAATTTTTTAAATTTTAAGTTACATAATGTGTCTAGAGCATTCGTTTGATAGTTAAAATTTAATTAAATTATTTGTTTTCGGTTTAATTTATTAATTTTATTGTCATCTTAAACGATACATTGACTGGCTAATGAAGCTTTTTTTTTTCTCCCCCCCCCCCCCCCCCCCCTTTTTCAAAAAAAAAACGCCCCCCTGACCCACCCCCACCCCCCCCCCCGCGGGCTAAGAAGATTTGAGCATTGTTTGAAAAAATTCCATCCTGTTCAAACAAGGCTCTACCTAGTTAATTTATTAAATTTTTAATAAATTGAGTCCTCGAGTCTTGGTGCAGTGGTTAGCCCGCTGGGCTTCTGTACCAAGGGCCGAGGCTTCGCATCCCTTCTCATGCGACAATTTATTTCAATTTAATTGGCTACCAATAAATTGAAATAAACAGAGGTGCGGTCTAATTCACCTCCGTTGCCGAAAAGACCTTAAATAAATTTAAAAAAATCTGGTGTGATAGTCGCACAACACACAACTTCTTTGAAACTTAAAAAGTAATTAAACAGAAATTTTGTGGCGTCGTACTTGGGTCCATTTCTTCTAAAATTGCTTTCTGAGTGAATTCAAATACCCGAATACCGTGTTATGGTCCAGTGGTAGGGGTACACCGTGTACAAATTGAAGGATCCATGGTTCAACTCCCGGCGGCACACCCTTACTTTTGTCGGTTATTTGAATATTGAATTATATTTAAGAATTTGAGGGGTCCTTGGGCAGTGCAACCGATGAGGGGTCCTTGAAAAAATTTTGTAGGAAATCACTGCTCTATACAGTATAGAAGTATTGATATTTGAATTTTCTAAAATATCCCAAATTTTTTTTCAACTTACAATATTAGATTCGTGTTCCAGACCGAAAACAACATAAAAATACTCCACTTACTTACTCTATGCACATAATTTAATTCTTAAATTTTTCTAAAATAACTAGACGCAAAGCCCCGCCTTCGGCGGGGCTTTCCGTCTAGCCGGGGCTGCGCCCCTGGACCCCCTTGCTCGCCTACTTATATACATACCGGTACATACATTTTCCCTTTTCATTTTTATATGTAGAGATTATTTTAGCGGTTAATTATTCATGAACTTAAGATTTTTTGTGAATCATATCCTTTCCGGGACTCTCCCGGTACACAGACAAAAAATTTACGCCGATATTTTAGAATTCAAAATGTAAATAAATAAAAAAAATCGTAAACATGGGTAAATATTTATATTTTGTTACCATGGCGCTATCCCTGAGGCCTGATTGGTTGTTTCACACATCGGACACCCTCTTAGCCTTTTATATATAAGTATGATATTTGTTAAGCATTTTTCGAACACTCACGAGATCATAAAACTTCTTTTTAAAAGGACAATTTAATAAATTATTAAATTAATTAAAATTAATGCCGTTTCTTTTTTCAATTAAAATTACAAATTCCCATTTCTGATAAAGTTTCGCAATTAAAAAAGTCCATTCATTTACGTTTTTCGTTTGTTAAACATCAACATAATTATAATAATTAATTTCTCAAGTAAATATTAACATTCCTCCATTTTAATGGTATATTTTCAGAGGATTTAGGTCAAATACATAGATAGGGTATTGATTACATCTGTATATTACATGGAATCCGATGGAATTCGAATGGAGGAAGACCATCGGCCATTAGACCCTCTCAGGGATTGTGTATTAATTACTAAATATTCGATAGAAGAGTGAGTGGTGGTTAGTGATCGTGAGTGTGAATTGCTAATTTCATCCACTAGTTAAGTCTCTTCAAATGTCAATTTGAATAAGTAAACGGCGTCAGCATTTGCTTGAGTATAGTACACAGATCAAAGCATCTGTAAGCCTATGACTTAATCCTTGAGTTTGTTTAAGTGAACCTCTTGTCTCTCTACCTCCTTAATCTTCGTATATATATGTAACACCAGATTTTTTGTGTCGATATATTAGAATTCAAGATATAAAATTTATAAACATAGGCCTATTCTGTTACCATGGCAACCATTTCTTCTATCTTTTTGGCTACATAATTCGATATGTGTGCCCTTCGTTGACATTCCCTATAGGCTACATGTTTAAATTTCAATTTTTTAATAATTAATTACACGATAACCCTTCGGCAGATCTTCAAAAAATTATTTTATACGTATGTGATAGTGATTAATAACATATTTAAAAATTAATCTTAAATAGATACTTTATTTCAAAATCAATATAAATTAATTATTTCTCTATCAAACCACTCTATTTATTTTTAATATTAAGTAACTTAGATTTTTCTCATCAAATAATAAATAGTAAAAATGTTAAATTAACATAATATCAATAGATCGAATGAAGTCTATAAAATTTAATGCCAGAATTGACTCGGCTTATTGATAGGACAATAAAACATATAGAAATAAGTTTGCCAATATTTAAATAACATAAAAATTGCTTTTATTATTTCAATCATAAAATCAAAGATGTTGATATAATAGAGTGGAAATGATAAAAAATAGTTGCAAAAATTTCCAAGTCTTATTAGACTGATATATACTTCCACAATAATGTATGAGGACAGAGATTTTTCATTAATTTTTAAAAATGATTTTTTTTTAAAATTAATTTAAGGGCTTTTTCCGCAAAGGAAGCCACTGAATTTCAAAAAAAAGACCATTTATCAACAATTTAAATAAATATAAAAAATTCAGAAAATTAATTATTTCCTACCTCTACAAAAAAGCTTATATTTGTTTAAATATTTTCTTTGGTTATTTTGCACCCTCCTCAGGCTAACGTTAAAACGAAGCCACTGATGCCAATAGCTTTTAAGAATTGTGTTTGTATGTTTTTTATTTGCTTATATCAACACGAATGAAAATTTCTTTATAGACCTAGAAAATAAAATTTATATCAATTAAAAATTTAGATAGTCTCAAAACTTTTCCTCTTAACATTCACATTTTCCTGTTAAATAGACAAATCAAGTTTCTCCTTTGCAAAAATTTGGCCTAACTAGCAGGCGCTCTTGATACGTGGCGCCTCTCGTGTTGAATAGATGAACTTTCCCACTTTAACAGCGTAACAAAGCCCTCTCGGTTACTAATAAAAAATGGATTGTTATGATATTTTGTTGTAGCAACAAACGTCTTAACTATAAACAAAAAACTTAATCTTCAAGCGCCATTGTTCTGTTTTTAATTTTCATACCGTCTGCGAATTACATGAAAAAGGCAAGGAAAGCAGAAAAACTGGCCTGTATATCTGACAGATATATTATTAAAATTTATATTCAATATTTTTGGCTCTAATCCCAGGGGAAATGGATTCTGTTCCCGACCATAAAATATATTTACATAAATCATTTAGATATCAAATTTTACTTTTTTCTCTGGCAACAGAGGTCATATAGGCATAAAATAAATTATTTGTGGAATTGAAATTGGAAGCAAATTTTTATCATTTATTTCCTGAACCTATATAGTCAATCTTGACTCTTTAGTGGTCGAATTACTTGTTACTTTCTCTTACCACTATATATATAGGATGTCGAGATTTTGATGGATATATACGTTTTGAGCTCCCCTGAAACCAAACATGGTCTGTCTGTGTGTATGTGCGTGTTCAATTTAAACCAAGAAGATATTGAGGTAGGAGGTTGATATTCTATATTTAAGTTAGACACCCCCCTCCCCCCCCGGCTCGTGCTACGAAGCCTATGAACAAAATCGGCCAAAAAGATATATTTTTATATTTATTCTAGAGGTGAGGCTTGGTCTCAGTTTCTCTTTTTTATTTACTTTTATAATGAAAAGCATTCAGTGGTTTTAACGTGGCAGGCGCCAAAATCTTATTATTGTGTTAACAGAAGTTTTCAGGGTTTTTTGTTATATTTTAAACGTGTCAATATTATTATATCCGTTTAAAAAATAAAAGTTGGAAGCGTGGAAAAAAAAGAATTTTTTTCGTGTTAGCATAAAAGTTAGAAACATCTCGTATAATTCATAAGAGGGAATTATTATTATTTAAAAATTTTTTCCTTCCGGTAATTATTAAAGAAAACAATTTTTCCCTTTTTTTTTTTTTTTGTTTCCCGTAGAAGAAATTAATGAATATAAAAAATCCCCTTTTCGTCTTTTAATAATAGAGTTTTTTTATTCTTAAAAAAAAAAAAAAAATTTATTATATAAACTTAAAAATTGAATACTATACAAAACAAAAAATCAGTCTGTATATGAAATTCAAATGACTAAAGATTTTAAGAAGTTTATTCACAGAAAAAAATCTGGTGTGTCTGGTGGCACATCACACAACTTTCTCTTACCTTCGGTAATCATGTTGAATTTATATACATGTGAAAATATTTATATCCAAAAAAGTGGGTCCCGCAAATTGGTCTGTGTATGTCTGTCTGTGTGTAACGATTTTTAGCATGAAGGAATTACGCTACCTGTTTGAAATTTTATATTTAAGTCAGGTGCCTTCCCGGACACTCAAAATAAGCTTTTGAAAAAAATTGGCCAAAAAAGTACTAGTACTTTACTGATGTACTTTTTTAGTTTTTTTTCAATTTTCTCAAAATTCACTCCACCAAAATTGTCTAAAATTCATAAATCAACTATTTTTTAGATGCTCTTTGAAAAGTATATTCTCATTTTGCCCTTGCAGTGTTTTGAAGCACACTTTACTCTTGTACTTCATATAAAAGATTTCAGATTTTTCAAATTCATTTTCCGGCCCTTCCTTCCATAGAGCCAATTTTAAATCCTTATGGGGATTTGCATGTTAATTTTGATTCAAAAGGGGGTCCCCTTTGGAACTTTTTATAGATTTAAAAACAGAAAAATAATTTTGCATCTAGGAGAAAGAATTCTATTTTGAAGAATAATTTATATTTCCCAAAAATACGTTTGCCTACTATTGAATAATTATCCTAAAATAGTATCGATCAGAAACCGAAAAGTTAACAATTTATTTTTCTTCGTTCCGGCTGCCAATTATTCTTAAAATCGCCGTTATAAAATTTTTTTTGGATTCAATCTCTAAGATATAGTCTACTTATTTTCGTAAAGAAATTTTTAAAATAAACTAACATAAATTATACTTTGATTTAATTTTGGTATTAAATTTTAAGTCTAATTAATAGGATTATTTTCGCGTCTATTTGACCTAATTTGGCAACATGGCGGCTTGTCAACTAATATTTCACTTGAAATAATGAATAACGAGTTGGCCAACACTAACTTTTAATTAAATTTACATCTCTGGATCTGCTTTATACACTGTGGTGCAAAAAAAGTGGAACACTTTGTTTCTTTTTCAAAAGATCTGTTCTAATCTATCTTAATGATACTGTAATTTATTAAACATTTAATATAAAACAATTTATACTAACAATTGTAAGTAAATTTAACACAAATCTATATCATTTTAATAAATAATTACAATAAAAAAAAAACAAAGACAAAAATATCGAAATTTTTTTATTAACGCTAAATTTCTAACATTTTAAAATCATCTTTCCATTTCAGTTTTCCTCTGACTGTTTTATTAGAAATTTTTATAAAAACAAAATTTTTAATTAATATTCATCAAAACATATCGAGATTATCTTGATTTGTCTTTGTTTTTTACTTTCTCTTACCTATATGTATATGTTAATATAAATATATCTATAGAAAGTATTGGTTTCATGTCAAAAATTCGATGTCGAGATTTTGATGGATATACACGTTTTGAGGTCCCCTGAATCCAAAAAAGTGGTTTTCGCGACATGGTCTGTCTGTGTGTGTGTGTGTTGCTGTGTTCACTTTTAAGCATGAAGGAATTGAGCTACGAGGCTGAAATTTTATATTTAAGTTAAAAACCCACCTAGGGCGTGAAAATAAGCTTTTGATCAAAATCGACCAAAAAGTACTAGTACTTTACTGATGTAGTTTTTCAGTTTTTTTTTTTTGATTTTCTCAAAATTCACTCCAACGATTTTGATTAAAATTCAAAAATCAATTAATTTTTAGATGCTCTTTAAAATGTATATTCTCATTTTGCCATTGAAATATTCCGAAGACCACTTTACTCTTGAACTTCATAGGAAGGATTTTTGCACCTCATTGTATATTATATAATCCGAATAGAGGTCACCCCGTCTATTATATATTTAAGTATATTTTATAAATTTCTCAGTCTTTCTATTTCTCTCTGTCCTTATTTAGGCAAAGATATTATATACAGTATAATCACTTTGTTCAATTGAATTTCACCGTATCCAGAGTATGATTACCGTATTATACGAAAGGGTATAAATAATTAATTAATTAACTTACTGTATTTCAAAACCAGGGTTAATGTTTTTATACGTTCTATAAACGCCAGCTCTTTTCTGGATAAATGGAATCATCAATCAGCTTTTAGACAAAATAATTTATCATTTTGCCGATTAAAAAATATCCCTCAAATGCTGCGATGATAATAAATTAATTTTTTTTTTTTTTTTTAATAATTTATAAAGCGAAATGTATAATTAATATTGATTGTGTAATGAGGATTTACGAAGTGTATTTTTTTCCTTTACTCATTAAACATTAATAATATAATTAAAGGATAATGAAAACATTTTTTTTTATTAATAATCAATGATATGTTGTCCATATAAATATTTATGAAAATGTTATATTGGAAATATGGCATTATACAACTTATAGACCTGATTAAGATAACGAATTTTGTGTTAAAAAAAAATCAATCAATAGAAAATGTAGTTCCCCTGATTTTTTATTTTATTTATTATTAACCTATATGCAGGAAAGTAGAGGGTTAATCAAATTATTTTGTTGCAATCGTTCGTGCAGTTGGAAATTATTTTATAGAAAAATTATTGTCGGAGATTTTATTGACATGACGACTGAATTGTAATTGATCAGTTTCCGTCCAACCATCTGACTAGATGATACAGGCCTGATGATGGTCAGATCATTTGACTGAAACTGATCAATTATTTAAAAAAAAGCAAAATTAAATTTTATATGGACACGAACACCAGACAAAATTTCAAAATTTTTTCTAACTTCGAGAGATCTACCTCACCAATATGTCGAAACACTTTCAATACCTACTCCTTCTTCGTGGGCCATGGCTAAATGGTAGAGTATCTGCCTCTTGAGCTAGGGGTCAAGGCTTCATTCTCATGCGATAAAAAGTTGGTTACTCAGAGGTCCTCCTCAAACCAAGGGATAAAAGGAACCGGTTAGAGTTAGGATTAGTTTAGTAAGTAGAAATGAACGAATCTGGCCTGCATCATCTGGTCATATAGTTTGACCGAAACTGATCAATTGCAACCAGATAATGCAGGCCTAATGATGGTCAGATTGTTTGACCGAAACTGATCAATTCCCACAATAATTTTTCTTTAAAATTATTTCCAAGTGCACTACAAAAATTTCAGTAAACCTTCTCATACTTTTCTGCAACATTCTTTAGCTGTTTCTACAAATATTATTATTAGCTGGTATTTACTTACCTGATGTCCTTTCGTGCACGCAGACACACACCCAAAACCCAACAGGGCTTAGCCATCTATCGACACTATGTGAAGTTACATCATTTCCTATCTCTAACTCCTCCATCGTTCTACTCACTTACTGAACTAATCTATATCTAGTTCCAACCAGTTCCTTTTATCCAGTGGTTTAAGGAGGTATCTCTGTGTAGCCTACTTCTTGGGGAAAATCCATCGTTAAAAGGATTTTTTTTTTTTGAACGAGGGAATAAATTTAATTAAGTTTATGGAGAAAAAACAAACCAGCGGCCGCTTTCCACATTAAAATAATTTATTAGCAAATATTTCAGAATGCCTAACGCAATCCACCCTCAGTGCATCAAATTATACAATTGTGGAGTTTTTTTTCTAAATTATAAATAGAAATGAGTAGCCATTCTATAAACGGAGGGGGATAACATTTGATGAGCAAGTCACGGAGGGAAAAATTATATATTTATAAATATGATACAATTAGTTATGTATATTTTAAAACAAATTCCTCCAGTACCCGGGGCACGTGCACGTCGTAATGGAATGGCTTCTCATGTCTTTTTATTTATATTTATTTATAAAAAGACATGAGAAGCCATTCTATTAGAACGTGCACGTGCCTAGTAGGGTAATGGGGGAAATTGTTTTAAAATATACATAACTAGGCTATTTGTAACATATTTATAAATATATAATTTTTCCCTCCGTGACTTGCTCATCAAATATTATCCCCTACTACTACTAATTTCTTTTTATAATTTAGAAAAAAAAACTCCACAATTGTATAATTTGATGCTCTGAGGATGAATTGCATTAAGCATTCCTGAATATTTGGCAATAAATCAAGAGTCGCGGGAGCGACTCGTCGCCGAGCATGTGAAAAGCAAAAGAAAGCAAAGAAACTCTTAATACTACCATTTAGTTGACATTCCAATAGATGCCAATGGCCCATTGCATTTAGATGGACGAGTCGTCCCTAGACTATATTATCAAGAATGATTTTAAATCCTTAATAAAAGATAGGGACGTGAAAAAATTTTTTGAGAAACTTTTCTCTTTCTGGGCGAATATCTCAAAAAGGTTTTAAGATATCGGAGCCAAATTTTTTTTATATTAAACTAGAATAAATAAGGATTATTTTGAGCACGAATTCAAAAAAAAATTCCAGTCCCAAAAAGAATGGCAGAGGCTCAAAGTTGAGATTTTGCCGATTTCGGAAGGTCAAAAGTTAGTCTCTTATTTTTCCTTTTTTTTTTTTTCATTCTTTTCTTCAATTTTCAAATTTTTAGACAAAGCTACAGGTTTCCCTGCTGGACCGATTTGGATGAAATTTAAAATACAAATAGATACTATCAAAAACCCGATACCTTTGATATAAAATTTCATTTTGGATCAAAAGTGACTTTTTGAGAGGTATTCAAAATTTCAAATTTGTCCTATCTTTAACATGGCGAAAAGACAATTCTAACTATTTTGCTCCCTGATGACGTCATCTAGGAACATATATATTATTATTAGTAATTTTCATCCCTAATGGAACAAAAATTTTTTAGGATAGATCCATTCAGATAGAAATAGATTAACGTGATAAGGAGTGCTACCAACATAACAAAAATAAAAAACCTAAAATTTTATAAAATTTGGTGAAATCCTATGTTTATCGTTTCGAATGAATACCAAACGAAGTATTTACAATCTACCAACATAACAAAAATAAAAAACCTAAAATTTTATAAAATTTGGTGAAATCCTATGTTTATCGTTTCGAATGAATACCAAACGAAGTATTTACAATCTACCAACATAACAAAAATAAAAAACCTAAAATTTTATAAAATTTGGTGAAATCCTATCTTTATCGTTTCGAATGGATACCAAACGATGTATTTACATTCTACCAACATAACAAAAATAAAAAACCTAAAATTTTATAAAATTTGGTGAAATCCTATGTTTATCGTTTCGAATGGATACCAAACGTTGTATTTACATTCTACCAACATAACAAAAATAAAAAACCTAAAATTTTATAAAATTTGGTGAAATCCTATGTTTATCGTTTCGAATGAATACCAAACGAAGTATTTACAATCTACCAACATAACAAAAATAAAAAACCTAAAATTTTATAAAATTTGGTGAAATCCTATGTTTATCGTTTCGAATGGATACCAAACGATGTATTTAATTTTTACTGTTTGGAATGAATATTAAAAGATCTATTCATGGGATAACTTAATATTTAATAAACAAAAATTATTAAATAATATTTAAATGCAATATTTCACAAAAAGAAGTGAAATCTCAGCCAAAAACATCGGAGATGCAAAAAGGGGCGCCTCGCATTATTTTTGCCTAGCGTCGAGGTGAAATCAAAAAAATGCGCCTCGCTTTTCTGATTTATATAAAAGCGAGGATATATGAAACAAATAAAATTCTGTAGGGGTTTTATTTAAGTGAAAATATTTCCTCGCTTTTATATAAATCAGAAAAGCGAGGCGCATTTTTTTGATTTCACCTCGACGCTAGGCAAAAATAATGCGAGGCGCCCCTTTTTGCATCTCCGATGTTTTTGGCTGAGATTATTTTAATATGAAAAGCTGTTGCTGGGTTGTTTTTTTCTCCATTAACTTATTCGCCCCAACATACTTAATTTCTTCTACTTCATGTTCGAATAAATTTATTTATGATTTAATTAGTGAAAATATTTCAAGATTTACAATATTTTTTTATTGATTAAATTACTTCTTTCTGAATATTTATTTAACCATGATTATAAAGCTATATATTTTGTTGGTTTAAGGCAGGGGCGTATATAGAAATTTTTTTCGGGGGGGGGGGGCCCGAACTCAAAAATTTTTCTGTGGAAAATTTTTTTTTAAGAAACTATACTTTTTTTCACACGAAATTTTTTGCGGAACAGTTTTTTTATATTGCGGAACCAAAGTTGTCCATCCTGCGGAAAAATTTGTTGCGCTGATATCTGTATATCCCTATATATGTATATGTGTTTGGGAAATTTCGGGGGGGGGGGGGGGGCCGGGCCCCCGCCCCCCCCCCCCTTATATACGCCCCTGGTTTAAGGTATAAAATATAAATTCAGGAGGAAAAAAATCAATAAGTCGCTTTGCAATAAACTCGAAGAAGTGATGATCGCTAAAAAAAAAAAAAAAAAAAATTCTCATGGAAAATATTATTCGACAAATCTTTAACGTAAACATCTATTCAAAATGGAATGGAAAAAAAAATTAATATTATATCGCTTAAGAAAAATATGATTTATTAGAATATTAAAAAAATATTTAATAAGAAATTATTATGATAATAAAAATTTTTTATCTCTCTTCACATCTGAACATGAGTAACCCGAGCTAATACCATTTTTCCTTTGAAAGGCTTATATTTTGATTATATATTATTCGTTTATAGACAAATTTTATCTATAATACTCATTCAAAAGGTTGATCTTTTTCGGTTATAGTTTCTAAGGCTGAACGTACACTAATTGAGCAAAAGCTCTTGGACAAAACGTTTTGTCCAAGAGCAAAACGTTTTGCTCAATTCCAACGCACACCGATTAGGCAAAATGTTTTGCCATTGAGCGTTTTGTTCATTCAGTGTGCGGTAGCATTGAGCAAAACGTTTTGCTCTTGGACAAAACTTTGGAAAGATCTACTCAAAGAGTCGGAGAGAGGTGTGTACTCTATTGGCAGGAGCTTCTTTTCTTTTTAGCCTTTACACTTTTGGGTGCGGATAAGATTTTTGGCATTTATTTACGAAAACAAATTGGTTGAATAAATTAAGAAAATTTGATTTTCCAAATAATTTGTTTTCAATTTTCAAAGGGTCTTTTGTGCGGGGTGAAATAGAACCTTGATAAAAGCACTCAAATGAGATCTTTTCTTTATAGTTATTTTGTTTTTTCTTGTTTTACTGCAAATACGCTTTAACCTAATTTAGGTTTACTATCCTCTTGGAGATTCATCAATTGTTCTTTCGGTAAATAAATCCCTCCTCATTTTATGGCTTTAATTATTTATTTATTCAGGATAGAAATCAGGATCGGCTCTTAAACTTGTCTATAAATTAATTAATTAACAATATAATATTTTTATTTTTTCATTAGTCAAAATAAATTTCATTATTTATTTATCTAATTCTAAGTTTTTTAGCTCTCACTCTACGTAGTACTAAGGGAGGGAGAGCTTGTGCAAAGACTCCGGTGTAAGTCTGTCTGTCTGTCCGTCTGTATGCATAAAAAGTATGGCCTGAACTAAAGGTCGTAGGAAAATAATAATTACATATACGTATTCAGCATAAAAAACTAGTTCAGGGAAAAATACGTTTTGGTCCCTAGTAGGCCTACTTCCAATTTTTGAGTTATTAATTCTTAAAGTTACTATTTCTCCCCAAGGAAATGTATGAAATATTTATGTATTCTTTGCATTTGTATATTCTATGAATGCAAACAAATCCTCAAGCAGGCACTTGTTTTTCTTAAATATGGAGAAATAACTTAACCTCTTAATTTTTTTGTCTTCCAATTTTACCAGAGAAAAAAGGTATAATCGATTATTTTTCATAATCGATAATCGATTATTTTTTCCATAATCGAACACCCCTTTTGGTGACTGTTGCTCTTCACCTAGCCTAAATTTAATATCTTGAATATTTTTTGCCCTCTCGGATGCTGGGACATTGTTAATATATATTTTTATAAATTATATTATACTGATGTAAACATCGGGGGGACGTTCAACACGTTGATTCCGGAAATTAAATTAAATATCTGGTGCAATCAGTTTTTTATTTATTTTATAAATTTTTTGCTTATTAAGCGATCTGTGTTCGTTCCCATTTACCACATAATTTTTTCATTAACTAAAAATTCCTTTTTATGAATGTTTTCACCAATCATCTTTAGGATTTTGGGAAAGGGATCTTTAAAGTCTTTGAAGAGTAATACCTCAATTAGTGCATTTTAAAAGATTACTAGTATATTAGATGAAAGGCTTCTGATCAATAGGAATGAGTTTCAATTAGTCTTCCCCTCGTTTTTTCAAATAGCGCTTATCTTATTTATTTAATTCACTCACTTCGTTAAGTTTCTACTCATTAAAATTTGTCTATTAAATGCTTACTTTTTAATGGACATTTTATAGTAAGAATTTTTTATTTGAAAAAAAAAATTAATATCATAAACAAATACATTCAGTTTTAATCTGACTCTATTTAATATAAATTCAGAATTGGTGGTCGTATATATCTCAAGATTTTGAATTATTCATTTTCATTAATATTATTATTTAATTTATATTCTGATTTCATCTCTTTTTATTCATGAAAATAAATTTTAAACCTTTTAAGAAGATTTTAAGGCTTCGTTTTCTACAAAAGATCATCCCCTCTTCTTTCTTAATTGTAATTTGATTTTAATGTCAAAATGAATTATCCAGTAGTGATATGCGATTATTGGAAACGCCGCTGGAATAATTAAGGGATTAAGACTTAAACGAGACAGACTCTCTGCTATTTTTCTTCTAGCAATTTTCTCTCTTGCTCGACCAGTAACGAACGACTAATGGTTATTTCTTAACATAACCATTTGGAACCAATTGACAATTTCAACTTCTTCTATTGTAAAAAAAAAATCTTTTCAAAAGAAATCTTTTATTATTCTTAAAGAGACACCCTTGGGACAAGAACTTAAATTTTATTTAATCCCAAATGGAATAGAAAATAACGTTGATTTTTCCATATAACAATAATTGTTATGGTTTTTTTTTCATTTATTTTTCTGGCCGTTAATTGTTATGGTTAAAGATTAGACAAGTTGACGAGAAAAAAATCTGGTGTGACTGGCGCACTGCACACAACTTACCCTTCTGTAAGAGAAAGTTGTACTCAGTAGTTGATTTATGAATTTTAAACAAAATCGTTCTAGCATTTTGAGAAAATCGAAAAAAAAAAAAAAAAAAAAAAAAAAAAAACTGAAAAAGTACATCAGTAAAGTAGTAGTACTTTTTGGCCGATTTTGTTTAAAATCTTATTTTCACGAGTTCGGGGGGTGCCTAATTTAAATATAAAATTTCAACCTCCTAGCTCAATTCCTTCATGCTTTAAATTGAACCCAGACAGATACGCACACACACACAGACCAATTTGCGGGACCCACTTTTTTGGCCTCAGGGGACCTCAAAACATGAATATCCATCAAAATTTCGTCATCTATTTTTTGACATAATCGCATTACTTTCTCTCTATATATATTTCAGTAAGAGAAAGTAAAAATATATTTTTCTCTCTTCTAAATAGATTGTTAACACATCCTTTCATTAATAAGAAAACTCCTATACCAAACGTCGCGGGTTCGGACCCAGGCAGTCCGAGGATTTTATTTAAGCCATTTGGATACCAAATGGCTTAAATAGAAATGCCTGAACCCACAATATATATATTAATTACAACGGTTATCGTCAAAGTCTTAAATGGCCTAAGTTGCCGAAAAGACTGTGTGAATGTGTGTGTTTATGAGTGTGAGTGTGAATGAGAAAAAAAAAATAAGAAAACAAATATTATTTGTTTGTAAATAATTATACTTAAAAAAAAAAAAAACTTAATTTGAATAAATTCCCTATTTATTTAGATTTTGTTTTTTAGTATGAATTATTTATTTAACAAATAAAGTAAATACAAATTGAATATTTAATGTTTTTTTATTTTTTATTTTTAATATTTCAATTTTTACTGAATTAATATTTTTTTTAAAAATGTTTATAGATAATAAAATAAATATTAATCTGATTTTACTTGGAATATTATTATTTTATACGACTACATACGTCCTCATTTAGACTTCACAAATATAATATTAATTTTCTTTAAATTGTTAATCTTTTCAAACAATATTCAGTTTAAAAAATGTCATCATTGTTGAGATTATTTTTATTTAAAAGGGGGTGGGAGGGGTTGATGGGAGTGCGAGCCCATTGTCGTTCTTCCCCTCCCTCCGGTCACTCCGACTGCCGCCGCCTCACTTCCCCTCCGCACTTGGCTTGTCCGGTCTCCTCTCCTCTCTCCTCAGTCGAGACGAGGACGCCATGTCGGCCAGTTAGAAAACTTCCGTATACCTCCGTACCACTCCATCATTCCTTATATTATCCAGGTAACTTCCATTTTATCCCCGAATTATTTCTTTATATTCAATTCGAATATAAAATTCTTCAAATTGAATATCATTTTATTTAATTAGGGCATGGCGTTGTCTATTAAATTAACAAATCTTTTTATCTTATAAATTGGCAAAGAATATTATTATTTCATATTGAATAGTATATTTAATTTGGAAGGCTTCTTCCATGACTGAGTGAATGAGCAAATCTATCTTCCCATTTATTTACTGGTATTTACATATATAAAATATTTATTCGCCATTTATAGAATTATTTAATCTATTCTTCTAAAGAGAATATTTATAGCAAGAGCGGATCCAAAGGAGTTTCCCGGGGGCGGGGGTAATCTGATTGCACAGCACACAATTTTTTCTTTCGGTAATTTAAAGGTGCATTCTGTACTTGTTTACCAGTATATATATACTAATCAAATTTTTAAGTATTTTTAAAATTTTATATTAAAAATAAAATTTATTTACCAAAAAAAAATATTTTTCTCAAATCTCGGGGGGGGGGGGTAATAAACCCCTTTACCCCCTCCCCTTATATCCGCCCTTGATTTATAATGAATGTTATTTATATTCATTGCTTTAATTAATCTTTGAGAATCTTTCTATTCTTTTTTTTTTCTTTTCATATTGGCCTATAAATATAAAAATACCGGAATATATTTAAACATTTTAGGAACATGTTCTGAGTTTGTAGAGGTGAATTCAGACTAACACACACACACACACACACACACACTCAGATATAGATAAATACAAATTCGTTTATAAATTATTAAGAAATATTCAATCACAAAAAAGCAATTAAATATTTGTCCAGTCGGATATATTTTCTCTCTTAATTTTTTTTTTTTTAAACAAATAAAAAATTTTATTGGCGTTTTAGTAATTAATAATACAAAAAAATGTTATTAGCTATAAATAGAATAAAGTTAGTTACATTTTATTTTCTTAAGTCTAAATCAAGCAGGCCTACCCCTTTACCTCGGTAGGCAAGAGGTTAAAGAATGATACATTTATCTTGGTATGGGCTCGAATCACCTATGAATTTATTTATATTTTTTAATATATATACTTTTGGATATCAAATGGAATATGCTTCGATAATATGTATTAATATATGATACATTAAAATGTCTATAACTCATGGCTCAGAGAGAAGTCATCAGCTTCTTGTGCCTAGGGTCCGGGGTTCACTTCCCGACCCTAACAATAAAAATTTATTTCGTTTGAATTGGATGCCAATCATTTGAAATAAATAAAGGTGGGGTCTAAAAGGCCTTAGATGCCGAAAAATATCTTTTTTTTTTATTTAAGGTCTTTTTTCGGCATCTAAGGCCATTTAGAGCCCATGATCCAAATGATTTGTAGTCAATTCAAATGAAATAAATTTTTCTCGCTTGGGGTTCCCGGGGGGGGGGGGGGGAGAAAGCGAACCCGGAACCCCGGCATGAGAAGCTAGTGTCTTCTTTCTGAGCCACTGGTCACGAGCAAAAAAGATCTTAAACAAATTAAAAAAAAAAAAAATTGTCTATATGACCTATGAGGCTTATATTATTGTAGGCTATTAATTATTTCATTTAAATATTGCTTTTTAAAACATTTTGGTGACCATAGCTTTAAATACTCAAAACTTCAAAGTGATTAGTGAATTGAAAATCCTGTTACTTCCTACAGATGCCTTCCTCGGCCCAGTATGCGATTACGTGATTGCTCCGGTAGCCCGTTACGCCGGAAGTTGGAACATTCCTGTATTGACAGCCGGCGCTCTAGCTGAACATTTCCAATACAAGCCCTTATCCTATCCGACCCTTACACGAATGATGGGGTCTTTTCAATTGGTCGGCGAAACTCTCAAACAAATTTTACATGTGTTCGGTTGGCGTGTTGCGGGACTGCTTTATCATAATTATGAAGTGTCAACAAGTAAAGGCAACTCCATGTGCTATTTCACCTTGAGTGCTGTGTTCACTGCAATGAATAAAACACCCGTGCATAAAAGTTTCGACGAGATGACATCCACACCAACTGACATCAAGAATTTACTCCGGTTCGTCGCGCAGAATGCACGCAGTAAGAAAGAACAAATTCCATTAAAAAAAAGCTAATTAGCAGAAACGCTCAAAGAATTCTCCCACCAATTTCTTTGAGCACTTTTGCTTACTCTTCTTAGCTATTTAAGAGCATGCTAAAATGATTACCAACGCTAATTGATAAAGTTAATTCAAGAATTATCCTTTAAGAGAGCATAAAATGTCTCTTATCATTAAAAAAAAAAAAAAAAAAAAATTAAGAGAGAAACTTTTTAAGATAAGTTCAATTAATCATTTGGAACCTTCAATTGATTAATAGTATAGAAATCTTGGCGTTGGTAATTATATAAAAAATAAATCTTAAGAATTTCTGAATGGAGCTTTCAAGTATCTATTCATATTAAAAAATATTTAATCCATTTCACAAATTTTAACAATAAAATTTTAATCAGTGATTTTCTGATTAGGTTGATATAATTTATAAATAGATAGAATATTTTAGATAAGATCACATAGACCTATATGTTGTTAAACTGTGTTCTTTTGAGTGAATTTGTTCGAGGAAGATAGAGAATAGGCTGGTGGGAGGGAGATACTTCCCTCTCCATCTTTATTATCTCAGTCAGATATAATGTGTCTCGCAGACAACGCTTGCGGTAAACAATCATTTTTCGCTATTTAAATCCCTTGGCCATAGATTAATTTTAATAATTTTAAATGGATTTTAGTGTAGACCAGTAATATAATTAAATTAAAGACCAGTAGTTTTCTTCTTGGTCGCTTCAAGATAGTAATTGAAAATTGAAAATATAAATAATTTTCTTAAAAAATTATGATTTTATATTTCAGAGCAGTTTTTTTTTTGACATCTGGCTGCGCAAGTAATACTTGTTTCGGCATAATGAGCTGCCGTCTTCAGAGTCAATTTAACTCTTCACTATTATTTATATTTTCAATTACCATCTTGAAGTGACCAAGAAAAAACTACTGATTTTTAATTTAATTTAATAATTTTAATATATTTAAGCATTAACCATCCCTTTTTCTTTCAACATATTTTTATAGGAAATTTTCGATTTCAATTTTCAAAGTCCATTCATTCATTAATATTTATATTTTTAATATACGTATAACAATGCCGAAAAGTAGTTTTACTTTCTCTTCCCTATATATGTAATATATAGAGAAAAAGAATTGCGATTATGTCAAAAATTCGATGTCGAGATTTTCATAGACAAACATGTTTTGAGGTGCCCTGAGTCCAAAACAGTAAATCCCGCAAATTGGTCTTTGTGTGATGATTTAAGACATGAAAGAAATTAGCTACGAAATTGAATTTTTATATTTAAGTTAGGCACCCTCTCAGAGAGATAAAATAAGCTTTTTTACAAAATCGACCAAAAAGTACTAGTATTTTACTGAAGACCTTTTGATTTTCTCAAAATTGGCTCTAATGATATTAATTAAAATTCATAAATCAACTATTTTTTAGATTCTCCTTAAAAATTAGGCCTATATCAGTAAAATTGTTTGACGTACACTTTACTGATGTATTTCATATTTTTCAATTTCCGGCTCTTCTTTCCAGAGGGCCCTAGGGATTTACTTGTAAATTTCGATTCAAAAGGGGGCTCCCTTTGGAAAATTTTTTCCAATTCTTATGAAATTTTGTATTTATAGATTAAAATTTTGAAAAATAACACTGTGCGGCAAGAAAAAGCCCCGAGATAATTTCTTCAGATTCTTAAGTAAAATGGCCTCCTGAAATATGACCTCTGTTTTCCCCCACCACGTACCGTTTTCGGGGGGAGGGGAGCCCCCTACTTATTTCCACCCCTTTTCGTTAATTATACTGCCATGAATCAAATTTGGAAGGATGAAAAGGAATATTTTAGTCTTAACATTTCTTCAGAAGGTTTAGAGAAGTGAAAAGTTAAAAAACATTAACATTTGGATCCAAGGGAGGGATGTGGGGGGAGGATTTTGTCGCTTAAAATGCAAAAAATTTCATTTCACTTCGAATGTATTCCTAATAAATAATTAAATACAAAAAATAATACTTGGAAGTCTTTTATTTAATTGGTGGTGAGTTTTAAGGGTGGATAAATGAAGTGAGTCTTTTAATAGTTATTTAATTTCGAATTTATTCCCAACGGAATAAAACCCCGTTAGTTTGCAAGTGAATAGAATTTTTATAAATAGAGAATTTATTTGATAATTTCTTGGGTGCTCAGAGAGCAATGCTATTTCTATATCGATCGATGTCTGCTTGCTTGTTGCCTATCTGACAGGCTGTCTTTTAATTTTATTTGAGACGAGCCATGAGTCATTCGGTATCACTCTCTCTCTCTCTCTCTCTCTCGCGTGTGTGTTTAGTTTATTTTAAATTGTGTTGTGATTTGTGCAAATAAGACATTCATCCACCAAACTCCCCACCTGGTCATCTTATTATTAAGGTAATTAATATTTTCACATCTCATTTGCATAACGAATTAAAGTATTTTGTATTTTATTTTTCTCTCTTATAATATACTGATAAAATTAGCCAATTTTTTAAAATATAAGTCTATGATGAATTCGTGTACCCCAGAGGGAGGGTGAGAAAGGGTGTAAATCATCCCTTCTAATAAACAAAAAATAGTTTTTTTCTTTAAAAATTAAAATTAAAATAGAAAATTATTTTTTTGTAAATTTTTTACATTTAAGCAATGATTTATTTCCCTCCCTCCTCACCCTCCACCCCTCTAACAGAGAATTTATATTCTCCTATAATATTTAATAAGAAATTATTATTAAATAATTGAAAATATAAATTCCTAAACTTGTATCTCTCGTCACTGGCCTAGTAATAAGTGAGATTTTTTGAGTTGGAATTTTCTTTTTCACTGTCGGAATGCCTGATTTTCTTAAGCAGTTTCTCCACTCGCCTCCCCTAATTATAAGTGTAAAAATTCAGATGATTTTTTTTTAATTTGCTTACGTTTCGGTGTCGTAACATACCACAAGCCTGTAAATCCGTTCTTCGTTTCATGAATATATTTCCTTTGTTTGTAGTTTTTGATATAATTCGATCCCCCTCGGCTCACGCTTCCCCTTATTATTCACTAATTCACATTCATTTATAAAAATAAATTAATGAATAAAATTGCATTTGTTTTTCTCATCAAAATCTTTTAGAATTTTATATAAAAATTAATTTTATTTCTGTTTGAGTAAAGGCCATCCCCTCCCTCCCAAGTTATTTTCCCACTCTACAAATCTTCTTAAGATTTGCAATTTTTGCCCCTTGAGTAAAGGGTAGTCTACCCTATGTAAATTTTTCTTTAAATAAATTTAGTTTTTATAAATATCATATTTTTACTGATTTATTTACAAAAGCATAACTTTATATTTCATAGATTATAATTTTTTTCAAACTTTGACAAGAAGTAGTTTCTACCCCTTTAGATAAAATATGGAAATATTAAAGGACATAGAAGAATCCGTATATTTAACTTTAAATTTGTGGAGATCAGCCCAAAAAAATTAAAGTTATAGCCGCATATTTGCCATTTTGACCAACTGAGCAGCGAGGAGCTGTGAATCTTCCATCTTCTTATAAGGGCTTCGGAATTGCTCATAACCCACCCGCTTTATCTTATTTTATTTTAGTTGAGGGATGTTTAAGGAAGGGTGAGATGGGTCTGTCCGCTGGAATATGTAGAAAATCAGTGAAAAAATTGTGAAAAAATATATCATTTTTAATGATTTTTTTTTCATTTTAAGCGACAAAATCCTCCCCCACATCCCCCCCCCCCTTGGATCCAAATGTTAATGTTTTTTAACTTTTTTTAACTTCTGAAGAAATGTTAAGACCAAAATATTCCTTTTCATCCCTCCAAATTTGATTGATGGCCCTATAATTAACGAAAAGGGGTAGAAATAAGTAGGGGGGCTTCCTCCCGAAAACGGTACGTGGTGGAAGAAAACGGTGGTCATATTTGGATTCAGGAGGTCATTTTACTTAAGAATCTGAAGAAATTATCTCGGGGCCGGAAAAAAAAGTTTCATTTTGCCGCACAGTGTAACCATAGTTTATTTCAAACAGTCAACATTTAAAACGCAAGCGGTCAAGTTTGGAATTAAGGTGGTATGGGAAACAAAATATATCTCGACCCAAAAAAATCTGGTGTGACCGCACAGTACACAACTTTCGATTATCGAAGCTAAGAGAAAGTTGTGTGCTGTGTGTTTATCACACCAGTTTTTTTTTTATTATTATTTACAAAAAAAAGGATTAAATTGCAATATTATTCTATCATAATTATATTACTTTTTTTTTTACTTTGTCTTACCCTATATTTATCTTATCCGATCACTCTTGTGAAATCCAAACTTCATTCTATTTCTTCCCCAATTAAGCACTTATTTTGCAAAATTATTTTTTTTTTTTGTCATCTTTTCTATTATTTTCTTCTTCCTCTTAACTAAAAATGCAATAACGCTGTTAACTAAATTTTCGTTATTTTTCTCTCTTCTCCTTTAATCTTTATTTTAGCATATATAATTATATAATTTTCCTATACAAACTTCATTACTTAAAGATAACATCTTCGGGTGTGTATAGTAAAAAAATTATTTTATAATTCAACGTTTAAATTTTCTTAAATATTATTTAAGAGATTTGCCAGTTTTTAATAATTCTTCTAGTTTTTTTTGTCTTTTGTTCCCTTGCATGATTCCCAAGGCAAGAGTTTTTTTTATTAAACAAAAAGCTGTTTATACAAAGCCATCAGATTCCTAGGGTATATTATTTACATAAAAGTAGCGGTTGTCTCACGGAAATATCCATTACATCACTTTTGGAAATTATTATTGTTTTTTTGTTTTGATAATTATTGTAAGCTGCTGTTAGAAAGTATTTAGAACGACATAATTATTATTAACCATATTTCTTTTATTCAAGTACGATTCACGAAATTATTAAACTCATAAATATTGAAGTAGAAAGGGAGAGGTGAGAGATGGTGACTAATCTAAGTATTGATAAATAAATGTGCCTGGACTTTCACATATATCGTATTTAAATTGAGTATCGTTAAAGTTTATAAGGCCTAAGATGCAAAAAAGACTTAAAAACAATCCATTTATATATACCGAAAAAGACCTTAAATAAATAAATAAATATTTGATTCATTAAACTGAGATAGATCCCTTATGATTATCTCTGACTTTTTTTCCGGTCCTGATGATGATTAATAATTTCCGAACCGAAAAAGCAGCTAGAAATTAATAAAATTATTCAAACTGAATAATTGAAGAAATAAATTTTTTTTTTATTCATTTAAGGCCATCTAGACCCCGTCCCTATTTCAATTGATTGATAGAGATTGAATATTTAAATATTTTATTTATTTGTTTTTTGGGTCCACTGGCTATTTTACACGTTACATTTTTTTAACTAATAAAAAACATTGATACAAGAACATATTTAAATATTACTGTTTTTTTTCTTTTTATTTATTGGTTCTTGGCTAGCAGCCATCCGGCCATTCTAGTTTTTTATTTTATTTATTTATTTTTTTTACATTCTATTTACAGTAAAATATACAATAATATAAATCAGGCATGTCTAACACGCGGCCAATACATAGGACGTAATACGAAGTTTGTGAACAAATTAAAAAGTACGCCGAGACAACAATCGTATTTTATTAATTTTTTGAACAGTACAAATATGCTGCACCGAACTTACTGTTAATACAAATAGATCATTGCCCGCAATATCATATGAGTTTGACATGCTTGATATAAATAAATGTGTTGGATGTTTCTTTTTTTACTAATAAAATATCGTCTGTCTATCCTATCGTCACGGATTTAAAGTCTTTGAAAGTAAACAATAGCTGTATTTATTATTTCTGCTAAAACCTTTACGAAATCAAATCACACCTTTCGGCCACCCAATATTTATTCTGCGTAATGGTACAGTGAGTGACAATATTAAGTCCCACCCATGCGTTTTCTACTTGTGATTATTTCATTGTTTTTAAAAAAAATATTAAATATTTTTTAATGGAAACTTTCATGGTTCAAACCTAGAAAGTTTCCACTAAAGATTTTCATTTTCTTTTATAAACACAATCAAATAATCACAAGTAGAAAACGCTTGAGTGAGACTTAATATTATCCCTCATAGTACTTCTAACGGTGACAAAAATGGCTGGTGGCCTAATGCCTAAATAATTAAATAATGATACTTAAATTTATTTACTTATTTCCTCCAAATATTTTCTATGATATTTTTTATTTATACAGTATATTTATTTATTTTATCTTAGAGTTTTCTAGTTAGTTGTCTAAATATACGTTTACTTTGACATAACTCGGTTTTCTATTTGTCTACCAGTTGGTGTTACTGTTTGTGTCTGAATGTAGGATGAAATGTAGCGTGAATTGCCTTAGTTTTCGATACGCCCTAAATACTAAATATTAATAATACAATGGCTGTAAATGAATAGAATGTTACTGGAGACGACAGAAGGGAGTAAATAAAAAAAAAAAACTTTTTCTTATAATTTTGTTCTGAGTCGTGATCATCACCAGTACTCGAAATTCTTTTTTTCTCCATTTTTAGAGATCGAATATTTAAATGTCTCTTTGATAAAAGTGTTGGCCTTTCTTTGTTTACGAATACAATATCGCCTATCGTTATGTTTATTTAGTATTTCTCAATCATTTTTCATTTGAAGTAGTGAAAGGCAATATCATCATATTTCCGTTTTTTTTTTTCGTTCCCTCTATTAAGTCACGTAGTGGCTTCACCTCTTTCTTTCGATTTAGGAAACTTTGTTTTAATAGTCCATTTCAAAGTTTGAGCATGTCCAAAACCAACAGATAATTTTCAAGTTCATTCACAAATTAATGAATTTTTCAATTATTTTTTTTTGATTTTTTATACTTTTCCCCTTTTGCATTTTATATTTCAAATTTAGCTAGTTTTTTTTTCTATATCTTTGATTTAGTTTTTTTTTTCTCCATATTTTGCATTGAGATGTCTTGTATCTATTTTTCGCTGCATGCCTCTCCTTGCACGAGGAATCGGACTGTCGCTAGCTGCTTTTCTTCCTTGTAGGTGGTCGTGGTCCAGAGCCGGGAAAATGCTGCTTTGGTGAGTTCTCGGCGAGGGGGCTCTTTAACTTCTGGTCGGTAATTAGCTGACAAAATTTCAATTTTTCATTTAAGGAGAATTTCACTTCCTTTGAATCCTAATAATAGTATTTTATCAATAAGCTGAAAAAACCCTCCCGCTTCGTATACTATCATGCCAAAAGTATTTTCCGCATGTATTACCCGAAACTGATGATATTGATGGCCAAAAAATATTAAAAAATAACTTTGATACGATTTTCAAAAAAAAAAAAAAAAAATTTCTAGATTCAGATTTTGCCTTTTGTTTGGTTTTACTGACTCTTCTTATTTAAAAGTCTCTATTGCAAATCAATTCCACATTATAGTACTCTTCTCAGGGTCAAGCCATTGTCACTCTATTAGTTATGTAAAGGAGCAGCCGAAATTAAAAAGTCTCCGATTATATACAATCCAACGAGACGTTTCGGTAAAACTTTATTCTCTCATCATCAGTCTTTTAAATTGTGTATGTCCCAAAGTTGCCAGTGGACGCAATACATTCATTATGTATTATATGTATGGTCGAGTTAACCATCTAGCTTATTCAGTGAGTACTATTGGTTATTTTGTCAAATTTTGACATAACAAATAAACAAGCTAGAGAATTAATTTCGCTCTCTGTTCTTAACACACAATATAATTTTATTTGCATAATTATTTGTGTTATGTCTAAATTTGCCAAAATAATAAACTAGTATCTATGCTCTGAAGATGATCCCTACCGGAATCGAAACGTAGCGTGAGGCTGAGATTGATAAAAAAGAAAAAGATCTAGCTGCCCTTCTCTTATATTTTCTACCGATATTACTCAGCTATAAACCTTTTGAAATACAATAGAATATCTATACGTTGACATTGAATTGTCCCTGAGGATGTTCCTATATGTGACCGAAACATCGGCCCTGACTGGTTACCTAAAACACATATAATCGCTCATTTAAAAATCTCCATACTTACAAAAACCTATTATATTTTGATAATAATGAAAAACAAATTTTTCTTATGTAATTCCCTTACGAGGTAAACATATTAGTTTTCTTTGAGGTGAAAAGATTGACTATCAAAGGGCTTTCTTGTTTATTTTGCTCAAAGTTATTTTTGTTCCGTTGAATATATTTTGAATGTTTATTTAGTACCACTTATTAAAGAAAGGTTCGTAAAAGATCACTCAATCGGAACAAATTTGGCAGTCATTTGATTTCCCTGAGATTGCAGCTGGTTTCATCTTTCTTTTTTTCTTTTATTTATTATCTTTTTTTTTTTTTTTTTTTTTTTTAAATAAATTTCAATCTCATTAGTGGAGAGGGAACGTTGTTTACCAAAGCTTGCTTTTTACTAGAATCTATTTTGTATATACAAACAAACAAATAAAAATCATAAAAAAAGGCCTAGTTTATCATGACGATTGATTCTACATATCAATAATATATAAATTTGAATAAATTATATATATTTTTTTCCTTTCGATATCGTATATATCTATATCTTTAAACAAATTTATCAATTTCTCTTCTTTAATATTGACCAAATGGCCATTGACCAAATAAAATCGTGGGGATTATATTTTTACCCTCTTTGTTTGTATTTTATTGACAAAATATTATAAAAGCTCATCCACTAAAATAAATATTAAATTTTTAAACCAACATAAAATTAGAAAAAAAAAAATTTTCTTCAAAGCTACAGTTAGGCTTATATTAGACAATCGTATCATATTGTGTGCATGGGTGAAAGAGATCTTCCCCCTCCAACATTATCTCTGGTCACCACTAGGGCTGTGAAGAATATATACCGATTATTTTCTAAAAAATAATCGATTAATCAATTATTTTCCATAATCAATTATTTGGGAAATAATCGATTATTTTCGGAAATTATGCGATTGAAAAGATGGGATGAGACTTAAAAAAAAACGGTGAAATGATTTTCGCGAGAGGGAAAAAGGGAAAAATAAAAATTTTACTAGAGAAAAAAGGTATAATCGATTATTTTTTTCCATATTCGAAATAATCGATTAATCGGAATAATCGATTATTTTTTTTCATAATCGAACACCTCTAGTCACCACATGATCAGCTCTACGCGTACGCACAGATTGTTCCCTGCCTTCCCACAATGACAGTGAAATTTTGCGAGGAGAGAATATTCATTTAGAAATTAATTTATTAAATTATTCTGTATGCGTAGCATTCATAAAATCTCTCATATGATGAGCTATCGGAGCTAAGAATACTTTTTCTTCTTTACATTAGAATAAAAACATATACTTTCTCTTACCCATATACTGTATGTAATACATATAGAGAAAGTATTGCAATCAAGTTAAAAATTCCATGCCGAAATTTTGATGGGTATACACGTTTTGAGTCCCCTGAGTCCAAAAAAGTGGATCCCGCAAATTGGTCTGTCTCTCTCTCTCCGTGTGTGTATGTCTGTAAACAAAATTTCTCAAGAACGAAAAGAGCTAGGAGGTCGAAATTTTATATTTAAGTTAGGAATCTGGACAGTTAAAATAAGCTTTGGAAAAAATCGGCCGAAAAGTATTAGTACTTTACTGTAGTACTTTGTCAGTTTTTTTCGAATTTCTCAAAATTGGCTCTAACCATTTTAGAGTTTGCATTTAAATTTCGATTCAAAAAGAGGCTTTTTACACCTTTAAAATAATTTTCCAATTTTTATGAAATTTTCTATTTATTTAGAATTCTCCATTGAATATAAAATATCCAAATATGAGATTAAAATTTTGTTATAGTTTTTATTTCTCTTACCTATGTATATATGTAATATATATATAGAGAGAAAGTATTGGTTCATGTCAAAAATTCGATGTCGAGATTTTGATGGATCTTCACGTTTTGAGGTCCCCTGAATCCAAAAAAGTGGTTTTCGCGACATGGTCTGTCTGTGGGTGGGTGGGTGGGTGGGTGGGTGGGTGGGTGGGGGTGTGTGGGTGGGTGTGTGTTCAATTTTAAGCATGAAGGAATTGAGCTATGAGGCTTAAATTTTATATATAAGTTAAACACCCCCGGGACCGGAAAAATAAGCTTTAATCAAAATCGGCCAAAGAGTACTAGTACTTTACTGATGTACTTTTTCAGTTTTTTTCGATTTTCTCAAAATTCGCTCTAACGATTTTGATTAAAATTCAAAAATCAATTATTTTTTAGATGCTCTTTCAAATGTATATTCTCGTTTTGCCCTCAAAATTGTTTGAAGCACACTTTACTCTTGTGCTTCATAGGAAAGAATAGGAAAAAATGGTTGCCATGGTTACAAAATATAAATATTTTCCCATACTTATAAATTTTACATCTGAATTCAAATATTCCCTACTGCCGGGAACTAAATACATGTCGACACAAAAAATCTGGTGTGACAAGCACAGTACACAACTTTCGATTACCGAAGGTAAGGAGAAAGTTGTGTGCTGTGCGCCAGTCACACCAGATTTTTTCTTTTAAAAAACATTCACACTTTTTTCTCATTCATACTCACACTCACACACACTTCACACAGTCTTTTCGGCAACTTAGGCCATTTAAGACTTTGACGATAACCGTTGTAATATAATATTATCTATTATGGGTTCAGGCATTTCTATTTAAGCCATCTGGTATCCAGATGGCTTAAATAAAATCATCGGACTGCCTGGGTCCGAACCCGCGACGTTTGGTATAGGAGATAGGCACGCTACCTACTACGCCACACCCGGGGGCTGTTATAGTTTATATTTCAATTAAATCGTAAGTTTGATACTAAGATGCTATGGGAAACTAAATAAATCTAGACACAAAAAATCTGGTGCGACCAATTACACCAGATTTTGTTATAATATTTCATATCTCTCTTTAATAGGCTATATAAAATTAATTTTATCTTTTTTTTCCTAATATACAGTATTGATGAAAAAATTAAGTTAAGTCCTTGAACTAATAAATCAGTAATTAACTTATATATAGGCTATATAAATATTTTTACGTACTGGGTTAAAATAAATTATCCCCTCTTCAATAAATATACCAAAATCCAATTATTTATTTAATTTAATTTTTTTTTTTTTTTGAATTATTCGTTAACACTTCTCCTTTTAAGCGTGTTTGAAAAATTCCCGACCGCCTTTTTTCGACTTAGCGCCCTTCCGCCCCCTTTTCCACCCCCATGGGGTTTATTTACCCAGGCCGTGTTCAAGGGCTTTCCTTATTGGTTGCGCACGGCACGTTCCCTTGGCTTTTCTTTTTAGCTGTCGAGGTGTTTATTAAACTTGGTATAAATGTCATGGCTTCGTATTTTTTTTTTTTATATAGATCCAAAAAAGGGACTCAGTTTTCTACTATATACGATATATATAGGCCTATATATATTTTTTCCTTGGATTGCATTATAAAAAGTTCTTTAAAGAACGCCTAACACAAAAATAGCATTAAAATTTGTTCATTGTTGTTTTTTGTATCTCTATCTTCTCCTCTTTTTACTTTCTCTTACCTATGTATATATGTAATATATATATAGAGAGAAAGTATTGGATTCATGTCAAAAATTCGATGTCGAGATTTTGATGGATCTTCACGTTTTGAGTCCCCTGAATCCAAAAAAGTGGTTTTCGCGACATGGTCTGTCTGTCTGTGTGTGGGTGGGTGGTGGTGGGTGTGTGTGTGTTCAATTTTAAGCATGAAGGAATTGAGCTAGGAGGTTGAAATTTTATATTTAAGTTAAACACCCCCCGGGACCGGAAAAATAAGCTTTTAATCAAAATCGGCCAAAGAGTACTAGTACTTTACTGATGTACTTTTTCAGTTTTTTTCGATTTTCTCAAAATTCGCTCTAACGATTTTGATTAAAATTCAAAAATCAATTATTTTTTAGATACTCTTTCAAATGTATATTCTCGTTTTGCCCTCAAAATTGTTTGAAGCACACTTTACTCTTGTGCTTCATAGGAAAGATAGGAGAAATGGTTGCCATGGTTACAAAATATAAATATTTTCCCATACTTATAAATTTTACATCTGAATTCAAATATTCCCTACTGCCGGGAACTAAATACATGTCGACACAAAAAATCTGGTGTAACAAGCACAGTACACAACTTTCGATTACCGAAGGTAAGAGAAAGTTGTTGTGCTGTGCGACAGTCACACCAGATTTTTTACGATATGTTTCATTATAATTAATTTTTATCGTCAAGCGTTTAGTATATTATTATAATTTTTTTTTAAATTCAAATTTAATTACATTTATGAATTTTTTTTCCTAGGTGTTGTGAATTTTTAAAGGTCATATATAAAATAAATTTCGGAGTATTTCTCTCTCTCCCTTCTGTCTGACCAACTTACCCGTGGAATTTCGAAATTAAATTTTGTGCTCTTTTTTTAACACTCACACTTTTTTCTCATTCACACTCACATTCATACAGTCTTTTCTGCTACTTAGACCATTTAAGACTTTGGCGATAACCGTTATTATTTTTAATATTTATTGGAGGTCCAGGCATTTTTATTTAAACCATTTGATACTCAAATGGATACCGACGTGTGTGTAGTGTGAGTGTGAATGAGAAAAAAGTGTGAGTGTTAAATTTTTTTTTGACAAATAGGCCCTATATTTTTTTAAAAATATGTTAGGGGGAGTTGGAGTAGAATCTAGAGGAGTTTAACTCCATTAATTAATTATAGGCTATTACACTCATGATTATACTTGTTAAATTTGATTTTTGTTTCCTTGTAGTTCGATCATATCGGGAAATTTGCCTCTTTCATCTTCTACAAACTTATTTTATTAATAGGCACACAAAACTGAGATTCCATTTTAATAAATTTCTCCCAGCTCTTAATAGTGTAATAATATACTATTATTATTAGTAAAAAATGTTAATATCCTTTTTATTAAGGTTCGGTCTTTTATTTTTTTTGTTGTTTATGTAGTGTAAGAAATTACAATTTAAAGAATCTCCCTCACTGAACAGAATATTAGGTCTAGTAAGTCATTTATCTTTTCTGGAATATTGAACACTTGGAAATATTTTTTTTTTTTGTTTTTTGACTGACCTTTTGACATTTTTTTAATAAAGAAAAATAGAATATTTATCAACTCAAAATATCCATTCGTTTGACTTGCGAATAACAGGAAATTAATTTATTATTTTGCATTTTTCGTGAGGAATTTATTATATTTTCATATGCTTCAAAAAATAGTGAATGTAATATAAATTAAAATTAAATAATATTTATTAAAATTCATATTAATATTTAAAGGTAGGTAGCTTCATTTATTTAAAAATTAACTCTGGTTAGAACATGAAATATGATGATATGATAATAATATTTAATAACAGACATACAGTAATTTGTTTTAGCTAAATTACAATATGAAATTATTGTTGTAATATGATACTTGCGTTGTTGCTTGTTTGAAATAAATTTGTATATTCTTTTTTTCTATTAAACGTTGTTGGTTAAACAATTCTAATATGATGGCACTAATCATTGTCGTACCCCATCCTTGCCACACCACTACCATTATATATTTATTGAATATACATGAAAAATTACTGTACATGAGGATCCGCCCCAGACGAAGCCCACCGAAGGTGGTCTGCGCGACTAGTATTCCTTCACCTCTGAAAATGGAGGCTAAACTTTCATTCGAAACGTTTTTATTTCATCTTGATTGCACTCTGTTTCATAGATTCATCACTTCATTCATTAGAAGTTTGTTATTTGGGTTGCCTAACTTCCAGCAAACACTTACTAATTTATTCTCCTGATATTACAATACTCCACGTTCTACAATAAGTCGCATATTTTCTTTAGAATTCATCTGGTAGTACGTGTATTGATTTCAAAAATGTATTTTTATTCTTTATCTTTGCCTTTTATTGAAAAGAGAAAATGAAATGGAATGTCCTATTTATGTTTTAATTAAGACCTTTGTGTTTACTCTGCCATAGTTGCGATGATTTCGAAACAAAAAAAAATCCATTTAACGAAAATATTTAATTAAAAAAATATAAAAACATATAGAGATATAGTCTTAATGAAAAAAAAATGAAGTTTTTTTTTCTTTGATCCATTTCTGATTGCAATATTTTTTCTGTCGTTTTTGCCTGCGGATTTAATTATCTTCTATTTATAATTAAAGGAATTTAAATATGAAAAGCGAAAACTTTTTTTTATTTAATCCCTTAAAGGAGCATCACTCCCATCGGATTTTTATTTAAAGAATCTAAAAAGGGAAATATGGAATATCTTATCTTCTTTGAGATTAGTGAACATTTTAAAATAGGACGATTTTTGAAAAAAAATAAATAAATAAAAATAAAAAAGTCTGATGTGACTGGTCGCACAGCACCCAACTTTCTCTTACATTTGGTAAGAGTTGTTCATATATTTAGTTTCCGCCAATATATTAAAATTCAAGATGTAATAAAATTTATAAATATGGGGAAATATTTGTATTTTGTTTCCATGGCAACCATTTCTCCTACTTTTCTTATGAAGTACAAGAGTAAAGTGTGCTTCAAACTAATTTGAGTGAAAAATTAAAGGAATTTAAATAATGAAAGCGAAAAAAATATACTTATTCTAGAGCATCTAAAAAATAATTGATTTTTGAATTTTAATCAAAATCGTGAGAGCGAATTTTGAGAAAATAAAAAAAAAAAAAAAAAAAAAAAAAAAAACTGAAAAAGTGCCTCAGTAAAGTACTAGGCCATAGTACTTTTTGAGCGAATTTGTTCAAACCTTCGTGTAACTTAAATATAAAATTTGGAGAAATGTATAAGCTGAATGCATTACTTTGTATTTTATGCAAATAATTTATGTATGATACTCAATACTCCGCAATATGACTCAAGTAAGAGGAAGTAAAAATGAAAATTTTGTATATTTATTTAGATATCTTGTATTGCTATAATTATCTTTCAAAAAGTCCTCCGTTTTTTTTTTTTTTTTTTTGGACTTTTTGTTTAATCTCTAATTATGGTATTTAAATATTTTTCATTCTTTCTGATTAATCTTAATCATGTTATCCCTAAAATTAATTCCCATAATACTTTTTTGTTCACTAAAAAAGACTCAACTAAATATAGACTTAAGTTATTTATTAATTGTCAAGGCTGAAGCATTTAAACAAAAGCGTCACTTAATTACATGACTCATTTGTGTTCGTATTAACTATAAAAATAAATTAAAATGAGGGGGACAATAAAATGTAATCATATTCAAAAGATGTCAAGAGCTGAATAATAGAAATTTATTAAAGGCATATACATGTATACTCACTAATAAAAAAATTTCTGGTGTGACTGGTCGCACCTTGTGAAATAGAAAGTTGTGTTCTGGGGGACCACCAGGTCACACCAGATTATTTCCTATGAAATATAAGAATAAGTAAATAAAGTGTGCTTCAAACCATGGGCGTACCCAGCGAGGGGCAGAGGGGCAGCTGCCCCCTCTAGTAGCAAGAAAAAAAAAAATTAAATGCTTATAAAGTGATGAAACGAAACAAAATTAGGTAGGGCGATGGCGACGGGGACTCGTTAAGACTCGAGGGTTTTTATGCCTTTAATTCGAAGGCTTTTCTCCTCTAATAAAAAAAAGCTATGTCACAGTCTGGAAGGCCATGATCTGCCCCCCCCCTGGACGACCATGTTCAGCCCCCCTCTAGATTTGATCCTGGGTACGCCCTTGCTTCAAACACTTTTGAGTTCAAAATATACAGAAGTTCAGAATATACATTATAAAGGGCATCTAAAAAATAATCGATTTGTGAATTTTAATCAAAAACGTTTGAGCGAATTTTGAGAAAATCGAAAAATTACTAGAAAAGTACATCAATAAAGTACTAATACTATTTAACCGATTTTATTTAAATTCCTTGAGACGGATACGAAATGGGTACTTAGCTTAAGTATAAAATTCGAGTATCGAGCAGGGCTGTATTTCCAAATTTTACGCAAGGCAGCAAAAATTTTGCTTTCCTAAAAAAAAAAGGTAAAATAATTTTCGCGGAAAAAATTTGGTTTTCGGAGGTTCAATCCGGGAACTCATCTTTCTTTTTTGAGTAATTTCCTTAACTCACTTTTTTGATATTTTACTTGAAATTCATTAAATTTATTGTGAAAAAATTCTAAAATTTTCCGAAAGTATATTCCACTTAAAATTTCAAAACATTTATCTAAATTTCTCTGAAAGCGAAACGCCTGTTTTATTTCTTTTCTTAAAATTGTCATTAAAAGAGATTTCCATTTAGCTTGAATTTTAGTGCTTTTCACAATAAATTTAATGAATTTTAGTGAAATATCAAAAAATGTGGTCTAATAAGATAACTCTAAAACGAAAGAACTCTCGATACTCAAATTTTTTACTTAAGCTAATGTCGCATGCATGGGCAGGGATTCATTCAAATCGGCCAAAGAGTACTAATACTTTACTGATGTACTTTTTTAATTTTTTTTTATTTTCTCACAATTGGCTTTAACGATTTTTATTAAAATTTATAAATCAATTTTTTTTAGATAGGCCCCATTCTTTAAAAATTTTTAATAGGAGAATTAAATTCAAGTATGATACACAAGGTTTATTGTTTCAATTATTTATTTATTTAACATTAACACTTTATACGCATAGTCGAAATACCGAAAAAACCTTGTGTATCATACTTGAATTTAATTCTTCTATTAAAGCATAATGTTTCAACTAGAGTCAACCAGTTTAAAATTAATTAACTCTTTAAAATTTTTATTTGTATTTTATAGACAAAATTGTTTGAAGCACACATTAGTATTGTACTTCATAGGAAAACTAGAAGCCATGGTAATAAAGTATAAATAATTGCCCATATAAATTTTACATTTTGAATTCTAATATATTGCCGGAAACTAAGGTTGTCATTAAATTATTCTCCCCCATTCGTAGTAGCAAATTTACAAAAGCTGTTTACTTACTATAACTATTTCTCCCTCCCAAGAATAACAAACCTTCTAATATTATCGAGAGAACAAATAATTATATCGGTTCTGGAAATACAACTAAAAGTCTACTTAGTTTGTAAATACCTATCTAATTAAGTAAAGCTCCAGGTGAAATTAGAACCGCCTTTGTAGCCCTATATTAAAGTTGCAATCTTAGGACTTAAGTTCATGTATAAGAAAACTTTCCATGTTATATATATTTACATGTGAGGGCACGCACACACGGGTGACTTTTGTCACGCAACAGTTTTGTCACTAGCAGTATGAGCAGTCACATTACATAGGTTTTTATGGGAGAAGCGCGCATATTAGTATTTTGAAATCAAGGGCGGATACAAGGGGGGGGGGGTAAAGGGGTAATTACCCCCCCCCCCGAGATTTGAAAAAAATACCTTTTTTTTGCAAAAAAATTTATTTTTCACGTAAAATTTTAAAAATTAATACTTAAAAATTTCATTTGTATTTATATTCTGGCAAACAAGTACAGAATGCGCCTTTAAATTACTGAAATTAAGAAAAAATAGTGTGCTGTGCGACGAGTCACTCCAAATTACCCCCCCCCCCCCCCCCCCCTCGAGAAACGCCTCTGGATCCGCCCTTGTTTGAAATGTAATCACTGGTTTTAAAAGTTCCAGTAAATAATCGAAACTTGTTACACTCATTCTATAATAATTTAAAAATTTATCGGGATGATTTTTCAATTTTTCATGTAGGGTATAAAATTTTCCCGTTATTAACCTGTTACTCCAAATTGAATGAATCCAATAATCTTTTTATTTACGTTTTTTTTTTTTTTTTTTTTTTTTTTTTTTGTTTTTTTTTTTTTTTTTTTTTGTTTATTTATTAAAAAGAGCGCACACAACTGCTGTCTCTTCGAAGTCCATTTTACATTAAATATTTGTAAAAAATCACCGTGACAGTCACCTACTCAATGGCGGCCAAAATTTGAAGGGCGACAGTAACAGAAACTGTTGAGTGACCAAAGTCGTGCCCTAAGGAAAATAAAAAAATGTTCTTTTGAAGCAATTTTAAGAACATTGAGAATGTTCGAAAGATTTGAGTATGTTCGAAAGAACTTTTGAAAAACTTGGCACACATTCGTAGATGTTTTATTCGCGGAATCAACAAAACAACATGCCCTTTTAACCAAACTTGGCTCCATTTTTAACATATATTTTTTTTTAATTATATTATTATTATTTCATTTTATTTTTATTCATTTCTCTTTCATTCATTAAACTCTTAAAAAGAAAAGATATATATATATATATAAACAAATATTAAAATTAATTTTGAATAAGAGTCTTATTACACTTTCTAAAGGCTTTATGAAATTAATTAGTTCCATTTCATAGCATAATAAAAAGGTGTGAGATATAATCTTTGTTTCTGAGACTTCTCTCTCTCCCCTTTCTCTATTGCTTCCTTAAAAGCATCAAAAGACTTCTCAATTCAAAAGAGATTTTAATCTTCCTTAGTAAAAATTATATATATATGTTCTGAAATATATATATATCAATATTTTACAAAGAATGACAATAAATATTAATATGAAATACCTGATGCCCTTGATCGCTGATATTAAGGGAAAGTAGGAACTCAAATTCTTCACTTATAGCCTAATTATACTCAAAAATTCGATGAAAAACACATTTTGATGCCCCATGAGTTCATAAAAGTGGGTCCCGCAAAATGGTCTCCCTGTGTGTATGTGTGTATGTGTGTATGTTCAAAATAAAGCATGAAAGAAATGACCTTCGGGGCAGAAAGGGGGAGAGTAAATCCCCTCGACCCCTCACCTCGGGATTAGGCCGAAGAAAGAAGAAGAAATAGATTTATTTGAAATTCCTAACGGGATCCCCCGTTCGTTTTACTCGAGGTGATTACGTGCACGAAGACACACCTCAAACCCAACCGGCCTCTGGCCGTACCCATCTACCGGCACCCCATGAAGTTACATCATTTCCTATCTCTAACTCCTGCGTTCATTTCTAGCTAATGAACTGACCCTTATTTCGGCTCCCACCCAATTTCTTTTATCCAACCTCTTCTATGCTAGGGAGGATGTCCTAGTTTGAGGAAGGACTCACTCAGCACGGCTTGTAGCCTACTCCTTTCGAAGAGTGCACCATTGAGAAGGAACCTTCTTTACGTCCCTACCACCGAACGGGATTATACAGCACTCCCTCTCCTCGTAGAGTTGCCTGGGAGCTATTGTGGTGAAATCCAATATTCCAATTCAGTGCTTTCTTGAAGATTCAAAAAATCATAGAAATTTTGAGACGAAAATAATTTTCCTGAAATCCCTAGAAGATCCTCTTTAAGCATACGAAATTTGGGTTCCAAATTCCAACGGGAAGTTGTCCAAATAGAGCGTGACAGACAGACGGACATTAACAAGTTATATATTTAGAATACTATAGCTTGCAAACGTAACTTAAGTACTCGAGTAATTTATAAAAAATGTATGTTTTACTGGTGTTTATATTCAATATTAATATATTATATAGAGACGAAAAAGAGAGAGAGAGAGAGAGAGAGAGAGAGACATTGTTTATTTGGCTAATGGAATCTAAACATCACTTATTATTCACTGTTTGCATTTCCTTTAAGAAGATTGAACCTGTTGCTAAGGATACCCATTTGTTTGATCCCATCATCATTAAGTTGATTTGTTTCCTCTCGTCTTTGTGAATCCCGCATATGTTTTGATAAAGTATACTTCAAACTTAATTAGGAAAATGGATCTAAATTAATGAATGAAATGAGAGAAATGAGAAGTGACATATTTTCACCTGTAGGGGGCAGTTTTTTTTTTTTTTACTTTCATGGAAAATTAAGTAAGGAAAAAAGTATGATATTATTTTATAAAAAAACTCGTCTCTCTGAGTTTTTTTTTTTTTTAATTTTTAATTACTTAGTTGGTATTTTTATATTACCTAATTATTTAATTAATAAGAGTTGCCCCTGGGGTGTGTCTCAGTAGGTCGTTTTGCCACTTTTTTCGGAGCGAAATGTAATACCCGCCAAAGTGGCCCACCCACATGGACATTACAGATATACATTTTTTTTTTCAAATCTAACATTATCTTCTGTGAGAATTTTTACCTCAAAGTTTCTACCCTCAAAATGCCAGTTTTATGACTCTGGGAGGGCCAGAGATGCCTCTTCTGGGAGCTTAATTGAACTGAATTTGCTCCGTTTTCGGCCCCAGAGGAGGCATCCCTGGCCCTTCCAGGGGCATATAACTGGCATTGTGAGGCTAGAATGTCAGTTTTCATCGTAAGTGACATCTGATTATCCAAAAATATGGTCGCTTTATAACCCAACTTAATGACAATTTTGGAATTTTCAGCCGAAATTTCGAAACTTTGAGGTAAAAATTCTCAGAAGATATTATCCGATTTGAAAAAAAAATTTATATCTGTAATGTCCATGTGTGTGGGCCACTTTTGCCGGGTATTACCTTTCGCCCCGAAAAAAGTAGCACAGCAAGCCGACTAATCGTTCTTTGACTCTATAGCCGAAAGAAAATCTTACTATTTTTTTTTTTTTTTTTGGTTAGAGCTTTCGGGAACAATATTCACTATTTTACTATATCACCAAAATAATACCTTCCTAAAATTTTATCAAAAAAGAAAATTTGTGAAAAATGGATTGTTGTAAAAAACTTCAGCCTCCTCTTCTTTTAACAAATAATCAAAATCATTTTAGATTATATAGTATTATATAGTCTTATGTTCTTTTTGTTTCTTTTGTTTTTGGTGGCGTTTCCTGCGTCAGTTGTTGTCATCTGCGCGAACTCCTCGACAGTCCGGGAAATTCTTTTAGCCGCTGAAGAACTCAACATGGTAGACAGCGGAGAATATGTCTTTTTTAACATCGAATTATTTAATAGGTGAGTGTGTTTGAAAATTCTCTATTTGCAAAACAAACATCACGAGATTTTTATTGACTTGTTTGATTATTTGAATTTTTTAAATAGAATCAGACACTTATGATTGATGATAACTTGACATAAAATAAAAAAAAAAAAAAAGGCTCAAACAAACCTTATTTTTTTTTTTTTTAATTATAAAAAAAAGGAAATGAAGAAATGCCATTTTTAGATCCCCTTTGAAAACCAATTAAAACCGTTCGGAATAAAAGACCTTGAAAGCTAAAAAAATTTTTTTTAATTAAAAGCAGTAATTATTTGTCTTTATTTCGTAAGTCATTATTTTTGTTTAGATGTAAAAGTTTTAAGAAATTTGTTTGAAAATTTTGTTTAAGACTTGCAAAGTACAGTAGAAAAAAGAGCGAGTTTATTGGCATAAAAATAAAAACTAAAAGTCTTCGAATATTCGACAAATCGGACTTAACAAAACATAGATTGTTAATTAAAACTTTTGTGGTTTGTTTTATTATTATTATGGGAGTTGCATTAATTTTTAATTAAAAATATAAATACTGTACAAACGTTTCTACGTCGTTTTCAAGTACTGTGCACTTGCTCCGACTCAAGTGAACTAACTCTAAAAGTGATATTCCTTTGAATGATTGAGACGGCTAGGATCTTATTAAAAATATACTTTATTTATAAAAAAATTGTAATTACTTTTGTCTACTTTTTAGAAAATGGCTAATTTTTTGGCTATCAATCAATTTAAACAAATAGGAACGGAGTCTAAATGGCCATAGATGCCGAAAAAGACCTTAAACAAATAAAAAAAAAAAGAAATCAAGTTGAACCACCCGCCATCGCTGATACTTTATTCTTTCCCAGTAAATTTATTTCAAAATAAACTACATAAATCTAATTCTAGCTATTTTAATACATATTTTTACTAGATTTTAAGTAAAAAATATCTCAATTGAATATTTAAAAAAATATATTTTATTAATTTAAAAAAATTTGAAATCTATTTGCATTCTTATAAGCTTACTAGCTTACAATCGCTCCGCTTCGCTCGCTCTTGTAAGCTAGCTGGAGGGCTTTGCCCCCCAGACCCCCCACTGAGGGGCATATTCCCCCAGACCCCCCATATTTTTTATGACTTGACGTTTCTTTTATGACTTAACGTCTTCCTTTATGGCTTAACGTCTTCTTTTGTGACTTAAAGATCCACAAAAAAAGTCTTAGGCTCCGGTTCGGCTGCGGCGAACCCTTGCTGTCCCTTTATTTCCATTGCCAAAGAGAAATCAAGGAAAAATTAAAAAATCAACACAAAAGAATCTTAGGCTTCGGTTCGCCTGCGGCGAACCCTCGCCGTTCCTTTTTTGCCATTGCAATATAGAAAAAAAACGAAAAATCAAAAAATCTTGGGCTCCGGTTGGCCTGCGGCGAACCCTCGTCGTTCCTTTTTTGCCATTGCCTAAGAGAAATCAAGGAAAAATAAAAAAATCTACATTTATTTATTTATTAGTTTGTTTTGAGCAGTCTTCATGCACTTTGATAACTTAAATAAATAGGTGAGCCTATTCATCAGTCTTATTTCAAAATTGTCTAATTAGGATTCGGGTAATTATTTAATAATACATGTTAACAAAAAGATTTTTGGGGTCAAACGAAAAAAAAAATGGTTGAATAAATTAAAACAATTTGATTTCCCAAATAAGTTGTTTTCAATTTCAAAGGATCTTTTCGTGGGGGGGAGGACGAAATTGAAAAAAACCCTCAAATGCGATCTTTTCTTTATAGTTATTCTGTTTTTCGATTTTTTACTGCATATACGTTTTAACCCAATTTGGGTTTACTATCCTCATGAATAAACATCATTTGTCTAGTCTTTGCGATAGATTTAACCCTTGAATTATTTATTCAAGTAAAATAAAATAAAAAAAATCTAGTGTGACTGGTCGTACAACACACAACTTTCTCTTACACTTCGGCAAGAGAAAGTTGTGTACTGTGCTTTTCACGCCAGATTTTTTTGTGTTGAATATATTTAGTTGCCATTAGCACCTCCAAGTTCCCAAATTGACCACGCGATTGGCCGTGAGCTATTAATGCTTCCAAATCATTAAAGTGAACTTCAAACAATTTCACGAAAAATTTCACTGATATACTTTTTAAAGAGCATTAAAAAAAATAGTTGATTTATGAATTTTAACCAAAATGTTTTTGCCCAATTTTGTTCAAAAGCTTATTTTCACCTCTTGGAGGGGGTATAAAATTTAAACATCCTATCTCTTTTCGTTCATAAGATATTTTGTTCACAGACACACAGACAGATAGACAGACACACAGACAGACCATTTTGCGAGAACCACTTTTTTCGACTCGGGGGACTACAAAACTTGTATACCCATCAAAATCACGACATCGAATTTTTGACATGATCGCAATACTTTCTCTCTATATATTTCATATATAGGGTAAGAGAAAGTAAAAATTGAAATGTGAGGTATGTCTTTGTGGCTGGAAGTATTATTATTAAGGAGTCAAAAAAAAAATTCAAGACATAGGCAGCCAAAATTGTTTCTTTTTTCATTGCCGTTCCAGGCTGACGTTTCGGCCACTGGTCTAGGCCATCTTCAGAGCCGGAGGCGAGAATAAATGAAAATTACAATTACAACTACAAATTCTCTCGTTGTCCTATGAGCTCCGTTCATG